>JAOBRB020043374.1:0-15338 GCA_027575285.2 Zoanthus pulchellus | reverse complement strand
TAATAATAATAATAATAATAATAATAATAATAATAATAATAATAATAATAATAATAATAATAATAATAATAGTAATACTAATTACCTAGAAAGAAAGTGTTACTCAAGTTGAATGCTCAGAAAATTTTTTTCTGGGTCATTGACAGGATTCGAACCTGTAACCTTCTGATTATCGGTCAGACGCTCTACCCATTGAGCTACAAAGTCTCACATGGGGAGGCAGGTCATTGGTTAAGTTCTTATACAGTCCCGCTAACATACTAATTACCTATTAATCACTTTTTAAAGAGTGTTTAATTGTCTGTTTCTCACACCTCGACATTACACACATCAATTTAGCTTTAACTAAATGCTGGTGAATAACAGTCAATAGCACTGTTTTCTTAAATTGAAAAAAGTGTTATAGTTATTATTGTTGTCATAGTAGAATATTACTGATACGCATCACTTTTACTAAACTTACTTCAAACTCCTGCACTGTTAAACCCATGATGACTTGCTTTCTCTTTACAACTTCAGCATGCTGTTCTTCGTGATACGGATTTTCAGGACCTACAAGAAACAAGATACTATGAACACCACTTGCTGCTGGCTTGCAATTGGTTGGTAAGATGCCAGTCTGTTGTGTGAGTGGTCTGGTTTGGATTCTCACTTGGGCTAACAATTAGTTCTGTTTTTGCTCTCACATCTGCTAATGGTTAGACTTTGACCTCTTCTCGGATATGGATGTTAAACCAAAGCCCTTAGACTCTGATGATGGACTAACGTCCAAAACGTCACTTAGGTATTTCTTTTTTACGGTGTAGAATTTACATTTTCATTACTAAATTGTTTCTTTAGAATCATCGACACAGCTCAAACTAGTTTATCGCTACTGTAGTTACTTTTCTACCTCTGAGATATATCTGTGTTTATGTTTTAGTATCTGTCATGTGAAAGGTCTCCATTCAACTTTGAGTGGTAAAGATGTTGTCTCATGTTAGTAGGCCTTTAGCCAGCTAAATAAAACTTGACACTTAATTGTTAACCCTTTCACTCCCAATTAGTTATCAACACTCAACTTCTCCTTACATAACAAATAAAAAATAAGGCATTTGGTAAAGAGAAAATGTGAATTGATCAAATAAAGCAAACTACTGAAGATTAAAAGTGAAATTCTCTCAAACTTGTTCCATGAAAAGTATGGGTTCAGGTTGGGAGAACTTAATAATTCAACTGGGACCATGTCGTACTAAACCAGCTACCAATATTTATATTTAGGTAGAACTGGACATAAAATTATAATATCAAATTTTTTCAGTTAAATTTTTCTTTGACTTTCTATAGTTAATATTACTTACAAACAACTGGAAGACCATCACCATCTAATGCAATTGACGCTTTTCCATCCTATAAATGAGATTTTTAAATGCATTTATTTAACAAAGAAAAGTTTAGTAAGGCATTTAAGATATATTTTGTTACAAATGTCTTAAAATAAAAATGACGTATTTTCAGTGTCATTCATTGAAAAAAGCACTGAACCTTTATGTTTGGTTTGGTGTTTCTTTTTAAGCATCAAATAAGCTCTTTTACAAAAAGTTATTGAAACAGTATATAACATATAAATAATAAGTAGTGTAAAGTAAGGAGCTGATTTGTCAAGAATCTGCTTTTCAAAAGAACAACAGAAAACGTTGAGAGCCTAGAAGAGCAATTTCAAGTGAGTTATTTAAGCATACAGTAGCACACAATTTTCTATGAGTTTATCAGCAAAATAGGACATGCGTGATGTTGGGAGAGACACAAGAACGTTGTAAAATTACGAGCCACATGCAAGTGATTTTACAATGTTTAGAGTGTTTCTCCCAACATCACACATGCTCTTTTTTTGCTGATGAAGTCATAAAAAGTTGTGCTCTAAAGTGTCAAACAAGCAAGTGAAAACTGTGACTTTATTGGTGTAATAAAGCATAGATTTGAACCAATCACAGAGCACGTACATTGTAGCTATATTTTTAAATATATTTAAATTGAAATTTATTAATCAAAATTATAAAAATTAATAAGTGGATTGAAATAAGGACGACAATTTCTTCAATGGGGATATAGGAGATGTCAATCCTGCGGGAGATAGTTGTTTTTCGTATTTTACCACAATAATCGTATAAAGATAAACTGTATTTTCCAGGCAACAAATAATGTAAACCTTTTTCCTATTTTTAGCTTCATAGAATTTTTACTTCCATTTCACTTTCAACTTTAATAGTATGGTAGATATTGCATTTTAACCAGAAAAGGCAAAAATGGATATTATTTGTTGCTTTCAATTGGTAAATAATAATAATTACAGTGAAAAAAGGAAAAATAAATTAATATAATTAATAAAGGTCTGACCTCAGCATTTCATTTACAAGTATTACAACTAACAAATGAAAATTCTCCTTCTCTTTAATACCTAAGCAGCCAAAGATATTGTGAAAATTTAGAGTTTATGTAAAGTATATTGGAAACATTGTTCAAGCATATTGTATGTACTTCAACTAAAAGTTGATCACTCAAAGCGCCTAAACATCAAATAATTAAAAAACTACAAATTTGAAGAAAAAACATTTTACTTAAAGAATAATATTTAGATGAGTTACTACAAGCATAAATTATTGCTACACTGTTCAAACCATACCTTCACCAAAAATGCAAAATGAAAAATGTTTTCAATTGTCTGGTTAAACGATGCTGGATTTACAACAAATTCAAAGAATCCAACAGGTTCTGGCTCTTCATCTTCATCATCAGCACCTGAAAGAGACAGACACATCTGCTTAAATGTAAAAAAAACTGGAGATATTACTTTCTCCATAGGCTACACGACTCATAAAGGATTTAAATGTAATAAATGAAACTCAGGAATCTTTGAAACATTTTTACATCATTGAGTAAATGGAAGGCAAACTCTCACCTTTTCCATGTTTTATTATCCATGTATTATCATTATTATAATCCAGAAGAAAATACACGAATCTTTTACTCTCACACTAAAACTTTGTCCAGTGGCCTGCAGGCCTGTAACTAAAAGAATTTAGTGGTCCAACACAAGTCCAAAGTGAACTGACCTCAGCTGGGCTATGGAACTGCATTGAACCAAACACTGCCCCACCCTTCCCCACAAAGTATAAATTTTCCCTTGCCCTTTCCATCACAGCAAACATTTGATCAACCCTTGCCCTCATAATAAACAATCAGCTTCCACCTTTCCCCTGATATGTATATATCTGTCCCCACCCTTTTGCTAATGGTAACAGCGACAAAAGCAGCAAAATTACAGTACTAACCATTAGGATAACATGCTTTGAGAAGAGCCCTGTGAACTCTGACCACTTCCTTCGTAGTTGTTTCTTGCTTATTCTCTACTTTGTTTAACTGAGGACACAACAGTAGTATCTCTTAATTAGTATTTGTATACCAGGTAACCACATGAAGCTGATAATCAATCCTGAAAATACTAACCCTAACTAAACTTTCAGGAATTGTGCTTACAGTGGTGATATCATCCTAATGCCCATAAAAAAGACATGTGCTTTTGTGAGAGAGAAATAAAAAACACACATGTTTGAAGTGAGTATATTTTGTCATTTACATTATTCTGTAGTTTTGATTCTAAGGCAATCCAAACATTACAATTACACACTAACATTAGAATTGCAGGAAATAGTGTCTCAGATAGTGAATGGAGTGAGATGGTACAGGATGTGTTGAAAAGGGATGATGGGCATGTGTTTTAAGAAAAGTGTTGGAGTTTAAAGCTGTAAGGAAGAACAAGTTTTCATAACCTGATAAACATTGCAAATCAAGAGACTTAATTTATATGCAAACCAATTGTGCAAAGCAAGTGGAAAAATTCTATTGTTTCAGGAAATGTTATGCAAATGACAAAGTCCCAGGTAATAACTACTCCTCCAACACAGTGCTCTAAGCTTAATTATTGTAAGACACTTTTTGGTGGCCATACTTTTTAGAAAGGCTGCCAAGGATATCAACTTTTTCGCCATAGTTTCTGGAAAGAACAGTTTTCATTAACAAAATTAAGATTGTAAGTCTGATATTCATCTAAAAACAACCTAATGCCAAAAAAGCAGGCCAGCAAATTGGCAAACACTCTAACAGTTTTGGTTGCCCGTTATTTTAATAACCTACTAGCCATGGTGACCAAACTGTTTGCAAGTAGGAGCACTGCTACAGAGTATCAGCTGTGAGTTAAAAAAGACAACAGACAACAAAACATACTTCACTGGGAGTTATTTTTTGTCTGATATCTGGTTTCTGTCTTCTGTTTGGTTCACGAAATATCTTTTTTGGAGGTTCCAATTTAAGTGGTCCAAACCTTAAGTCAAAATAAAATTTTTTGTTAGACTTCATTAGATTTGATTTAAATAGTAAATAGTGTGTGTAGTATGTTTAGTAATCAGCTACCAGGTGAAATAGCATATTTCATAAAGGTTTTAAAATTTGGGACTTTTTATTCAGAGTAAAGCCCCTCCCTAAACAAACAAATAAAATATTTTACTGCATAACTTTTCCCAGGGAGAAAAATCTAAAGTATTATAAAAACACTAGTTTTCTTTTTGTAAAAATATCTGAAGATGGCTTAACAGCCATTTTACCTAGTACCATTTTTAATATTTTTATTAAGCTTGCCTTATTGCCCCCGCAGGGGGAGGCACTATAGAAACCCCAGCGTAATAGAGAATATGTATGGTATAACCAGAAAAAATCTTGAATCGCAGTCCTGAGCAGGGGCCGCAAAGGATCGCTGGGTAACGTTTATGGTTGGAGAAGTCTCACAAAAGGTTTCAAATGAATGACAAAAGTGAAGGGCTCTCAACTGATTGGCTGGACGTCTCAAATGGCTACGTATGATTTGCTGCAGCAACAGAGTGTCATGTGTAGTAAAGCGTGGGTCAGATTTTTCAAGTGCAGTTTGTGACTTGCTTGTTACTTATGCTTACCACAGGCTCGAGATCTAAATTTGAAACTAGGCTTTTGGGGCCAATAGAAGGCAAGTAAATAAGTCAGTAAACAGCTTACTTTGAGTAAATAACCTAATTTACAGTTATTCATTTATAAAACGATAATAAATTAGTATCAGATGGAATTGTTCGGTACAAAACTTGATTTGTAAGACACAAGTTGCTGTTACGGTTGACAGACTCGACCCAAAATCTGCTGCCAGGATGCACTTATCAGAAATTGGAAGTCAGAAAATTAAATCAGTTTTGACAAACATTAGTCGCTGTTACGTGCTACACTCCTCTGTGAAACAAAAAATCACATTTTTCCAGTTAATTTTCTTTTGTTTTGAAGCCTAACACATTCTTTTGTGTCCCATCAACTATTTCATGGGTTTAATTATATTTAACAAAAGTTAATAAAATCACATCTTAGAAAAGGCAGGGGCAGCTGTAGTGAGAACTATTCCTAGTATTATATATTGAAGCAAAATGAGAAGCCACTTTTTCACAGTTGAGGGACCAAGGTGAATAGAGATAGATATTTGTTATTTGATGAACTTATCAAGGCACACAAACAATGTTGTTCCTCAAGTATGTAACAAGTTGCGTGACAAGCACGTGCCAGACAGAATGTCTAGTCTCACCAGAAATTGGCAAGTGGCCAGCTCTCTGTGATATTCTTCGAGCGATTACAACTTACAAAAAGGACTTGTTTATTAACATCTTACAAAGTATGAAAAAATAGTTAAACTTATATATCAAAATTCTATCAAGGAAAAACTTAAAAAACAAACCTCTGCCATGAATTTCATTGCTTAGTATTGTAACATTCAATAAAAAATATAATCATGACACTAAATTAGTAGAAATTCATAAATATCGGGTCTAGGACAAAAACGACACAAGTGACTTTTGATCAAGTTCTTGTTTCTCCCTACATTATCCCTATTATGTCTTTAAAACCCTTGGGAGAATTTAGTTTTTCATACAAAGTCACATATGTCGATTTTGCACTAGACCCTTAAATAATATATTACCAAATAAATTACCAATTAACAACATATTTACATGAAATCTAATTTTGGAGTTCGTTGAAAACAGCTGCAAACTTTGTGCCCGAGTAAATGCCAGTCAAGGTTATCCCTTCTTGCATGTAACCTGTTTCCATCATCGTCTTCCCTTGCAGCAGCTGCAATCTCTCTTCCACCCATAAATGTTATCTAATATAAAAAGAAACAGTTTTGGTAACACAAGTCAACAGTTATTATCATTAAAACATTTAGTCAGAAAAATTAGAACTACAACGGCATTTGAAGTGTTACTTTGTGCATTTCTAGTTCTAAGTTAATAACAAAATATCAAACTTAATAATCTGGTTTGAAGTTTTTGTAAACCTCCAAAGAACAATTATTGGTTCATTGTATCTGATTAATATAGGAAACTGTTGTAACCACTTAAATTCAGTTTCGTAAATTTTGATAATGGAAACCTTTTTTAAAGGAGACTGATAATGAATGCAGTTTTTGTCTCTTTTGACAAGGTAAAACTATATGGCTGCTGCAAAGTTATATGGAAATTGGTAGCTTAGATAGAAGATGGTATACTTAAATAGATATCTGAACACTATTATTCTAACTCTGATGGTCATACAAACATACATATATTATTTCACATCCCAAAAGGGCTTTTCAGTGAAATATACCTTTAAAATATACTGAAAATACTAAGTATAAAACATGCTACATACATGTAGGATATTTTATTCAATACTCTGTCTTATAAAATATACAAACATACTTATATTGTGTACAAAAAATTCTAAGGTAAAATGCATTTGTGCTTTACAATTGCCATTATTAATATTTGTAGTTTTTACAAATTCATACTTAATGACTCTCTTCCTGTCATATTACCATCAATAACCATTTTTTCAGTTTGCAATCAATCATTTTGCCAGCATGGAATCATCATTTAACCAAAAATGTTTCTATGAAATATCCTGGCCTGCTTAATATATTTAAATCAAATTCAATGTACCTCACAATTGACAAAAGCTTTTAATCAAAATTACCAGTTTTTCAACAAAAAAGCTTGGATCAAATGTTACAAAATCTGTTTGCAGTTGTTGTGCTTGCTCTGTTCCAATCTGTGCTGCTAACGCAAGAAAGTTGGCGTCTAGAGCAGCTTCTCTTGTTGCCCTTACTGAAAAAGAAATTTAAAAATAATGTGTTTATAAAGTTAAAAAGTTAAAATATTCATTCACTCAGGGTTTCTGGGTATATTTTACAATTAAATTATGCAAAATAGGAGAACAATTGGGCTGCCAGCAAACTGCAAAGCTGCATCATTGTAAGCCCATTCTCAGACAGGAGGGATCTATTATGCAGCAAATTATGAAATTCTTTAAGTCACCTTTTTGGAGTTTGGGGTGTACTATTGTCAGATTAATCATTCAAACTACCCCTTACCCAGACCCTAACATCTATTAATAGCAATATAGCAATCTAAACCTAGCAAAACAATCATAAACAAGTATGACCCAATACAGAAATTATACCTTAGTTTATAACTTACACTAATTATTTTTGGTAATCTTATGATGTACATTGGTGGGAATTAGCACAAAAGTGTGATGGTACAAAATTGCTGTCACCAAACATGATCACAGCAACATTTTCCAGTTTTACAACGGCAAAAATCTTAAGCTGTGCCTTGTTGTTTTAAGTTTAAATAACCTTTCAGACACCACTGAAATGTAAATACAGATGCATACACAGACTTTTCAAGTGCCTGCACTTTTCTTTTATCTGTGAAGTATGAAACATTTGCCACGCGATTGCTAATATCAGACGAGTACATTAGGAGAAGCTACGAAACATTTTCATTCTGAAATTTTCTTAAAAGTTGAAATAATTTGTTTCAAAAGCTTCCTAACTTTGCTTTAAAACTTAAAAAGACTTGTCATTGGAGTTTTATATTTATGAACAAAACACCAAGAGTATAACAATCAAATGTCAGTTATACTAAAGTTACTGAGAAAATTGGGCTAACTATGAGTTAACTAAGATCTAACTATACACGAACTAGAAAAGACCGCATGTTATTGTTCATGTTATTGTTCAATAAAACTCCTCTGAAGAGCCATCGGTTTCGCGCTTCTCATATGAGCTAATGTCATCAAGTTTATGTCCTTGTCACTATCTGGTTCAAAATCACTTAATTTGACTTTTGGATGAATCCGTCACCAACCCTGATACAGTTCTTTTAGTGGAAGCAGCTTCCGTAGGCTTGTTTTGTAAAAAATTAATATCGAAAAATCAAAAATTTTAATGGAAAGCTTGATTATGATAGCGTTTGTGACAGCATAGCTGAATGCCGCTACTAATTCCCACCATTGGATGTAACAGATTTTAAAAAAATTGTAAACAAATCCCTACAATTACAGTCAACTCCCATCTTGCAGACACCCCACTATTACAGACAAAAGAAAATCCCCGGCTGAAACCATAAAGAATTATATGAAAATAGCTCTTGCTATAATGGATGCTTAATATTACTGATATATGGACACTTCACCTGGTCCGAAGTAAAATTTCCATTGTTTTTATCTTGTTATAATCAACACTTTTGACCTGTTTTTTTTTAAAAAATTGGTGCCATATAAATTCATGTATTTGGCAAAATAATAGTAAGCTACCCTTTACATCCATCAAAAAGCCAAGTTTTGACAGATACAAACCTTGAAAGAGATTTTGAAGTTTTTAACTCTGTATGATTTATAAATTAATTAATTTTGTAGTTAAGGTTAAACAACTTATTTGACATTTAACATGTACAACCACTTAGAAGTTGTATTTTCATAAAATCAGTCAATAAATAATTAAGTTAAATTAAAGCAAGAATAAAGCAGCGTGGCAGTACTGAGTCATAGAGGTTTTCTTTAAAAGTAAAATTGGGGAATTTTTTTCCTGCACCTTGCTATTGTGGAGGCCCTATGCTCCAGTAGGAGTGAAGAGGATTAAGTACTAAGTTGCTATTATGGATCCAAGGGTGCCTGTAATATCAGGAGTTGACTGGAGTCAATTGAAATGGGCCAACTTTAATTTTCAAAAATTCGAACCTTGTTTCTGCACCTAAAAGTTCTGGTTACGAAGACATGGATTTTTGACAAATATAAGAGGGTGGGGTCCCATCTAGATAATATGAATAAATATATAATACCTTGTTTGTGGAGTTCTTCTGCTCTATCCAAAGCCCTGTGTAGGCCATCAGACTCTGGTCTAATAAGATCATGACGATTATCTACAGAAGGCAGAAAAAGTGGATAAGATAGCTTAAAAATTACAAAATAGCATCTTCACGTTATCTAACACCATGTTCCATGCAAAGCTTTGTTATAGGCAAGTTCTTCGTACTGGTAACATTGTTTAAACCTACTTATATTAGTACACAACTTTCAGTGATAGAAAGATCTAATTAACGTAAATTAAATTATGAAATTAATTGCATTCGACATTAGAAAATGCAATCATAACCTTGCGCGGGTGGAAAAAATTTCGACTTTGTGGTTGATCCAAATCAATGCCATCTTGGATTTCCTCGAGAGGGTCTGGGTCTGATTCGTTTTGGCCAGTGCATCATGTAAGCGAAATTTCACAACAGTTTATTATTTGACTTCTTGTTTTTGCATTAATAACTGTTTTTACACTCAGGACTAAGTTAAATCCCTTTAGTACAGTGCTAGAAAAATAACTATCCTATCCAACCTTTAAAAACTATCAAACGCACTTCACTAATTTATCATTGCTGCTGGTTTTAAGAATAATGAATCCAACCTAAATTTTTTGCACAGTAGATCAGCACCTAACCAACTAGGCTATTAAACCAGGCGGCAGTGTGGGGGCTGTGGAAACTTGAGCCTGGGTACAACTACTGAATACCCTGCAGCTGTCTGGAATGTCATGGTGATTTATTCTGCGTATTCATAATTCTCTAATAATAAATGCGCTGAACTATATTAATGAGAGTGACAGAGTATTCTATAGTTATTCTTGAGCCTGTATGTTGGCTATGCCATACATGAGAGATAAACCTTGGCGTTTTAATAAAACGAAGCAGCTGTAAAGATCAACTAAGGCACTACTCTTCTAAATGTTTGGCCTTTATGATTTTCAGTTAGTACCACAGATGGCATATTTTCCGTATTTGGGCCTACTTATTTATGTATACAGTTTCATAGCGTATATGAGTACTAAAGTTTGGGTCTGATTAAGACTTAGTTTGTGTGATTAAACAATAGTTGGCCCCATTACGGAAATTTTACCAAATTCAAAAACAATTTACCTCGAACCTGTGTAATCAAGTTTCTATACTCCGAGCGAATTCTTCGTCTCTCCGTTGGATCGGCATTGGGATCGAAGTCTTGCGCATATGCACTATTTTCTGTTTCACCCATAATCAAGTTTTAAATACAATGGTCAAATTGCATAAAACTGAAAGATAATCCCATTAAATGTATGAAAAATTTAGATCATAAGAATTACTTTAGAAGCAAGTAATTTAAATCAAGCATTCCCGCGCATTTTCGATGCCATCACGCAGTCACACATCTGTTTTTTCTCTCAATGCGCACGGTGTAATCATGAATCCGCTGGAAATGAAAGCGCGGACGCAGTTTTTCTCTGAAACGTGGCTGATAAATTTTGCAGTTTAACGTATTGTAGGCTAACTTTCCAAGTTCAGAAATGGGTATTTTGGATAAAATTGCCGAGATTGAGCGAGAAATTGCTCGAACTCAAAAAAACAAAGCCACAGAGTACCATTTAGGCTTGCTAAAAGCGAAGCTCGCAAAGTATCGTTCTCAGTTGCTCGAAGCTCCTAAGTCAGCTGGATCAAAAGGAGAAGGGTTTGATGTCATGAAATCTGGAGATGCAAGGGTGGCGCTGATAGGTTTTCCTTCCGTTGGAAAGTCTACCCTACTAAATAAGTTAACAAAAACCAAAAGTGAATCTGCTTCGTATGAGTTTACGACTTTGACGTGCATTCCTGGTGTAATTGACTACAACGGTGCCAATATTCAGCTGTTGGATTTGCCTGGAATCATAGAAGGCGCCTCTCAGGGGAAGGGGCGGGGCAAACAGGTCATAGCTGTGGCTCGTACGTCAGATTTGGTCATAATCATGCTCGATGCAGCCAAAGGAGATGTCCAGAAAAGATTGCTTGAAAAAGAACTCGAGACGTGTGGAATACGACTCAATGCTAGGAAACCAAATATATACTTTAAAGTTAAAAAAGGTGGAGGAGTTACTTTTAATGCAACTTGCACTCTGACACATCTAAGTGAAAAGCTGGTGCAGTTGATCTTGCATGAGTATAAGATCTTTAATGCAGAAGTTCTTTTTAGAGAAGATTCCACTGCAGATGAGTTCATTGATGTCATTTGCGACAACCGAGTTTATTTACCATGTCTCTATGTTTATAACAAGATTGATTGTATCTCCATTGAAGAAGTTGATCGTCTGGCCCGACTGCAATATTCAGTTGTGATTAGTTGTGAAATGGAACTGAACTTAGATTACCTTGTCAGTGAAGTTTGGGATCATCTTGCTTTGATAAGAGTTTACACCAAGAAACGAGGTCAACCTCCTGACTTTAGTGATGCACTAATTCTACGTCGTAATGCCACTGTAGAGCATGTCTGTCATGTAATACACAGAAGTATTGTGGAGATATTCAAGTATGCTCTTGTATGGGGTACAAGTACAAAGTATAGCCCTCAGAGGGTTGGAATTAACCATGTTATGAATGATGAAGATGTAATCCAAATCATGAAAAAATGAAAACAATGTATTGATATCTATTTTTCAAAAATGAAACTTACTTCATACTCTAATTTTTGATAGTGATATAAAAATCAGTTTACAAAAATTAAAAAGTTACTCTTAACTTCTAAATAGGTATATAGGAAAAAAGTGGTATAGTAGTTTGGTAGAATAATATAATAGTAGTGTGAGCAATCACAACATTGCCATCCTTAAAATGAATCTGATGTGCGTGAAGAGAAGATCTGCTGACCATCAAGCATCTGGTGTAGATCCCATTCATTCTTGAGCTATGGCCACTGGGAACAAATAAAAAACTTTAAATCAGCATTCTTGATGAAATCTTACTTTCAGCTTTAACATTTCAAACCACACAACAGATTTTTTTTCATACTTTATTTTTCTAGTGCTACTGACAAAATCACTGATATTTATTTAAATTAATAAATTTATATATATTCGTTCGATATAATACTGATTTCATGTTTTTTTTAATCTATTTTTATTTTTGGACTAAACTTTTGATCCATGCAGTAGGATTGGCTATAAACAATGACTGATACTTTTCATCCATACAAAAACATCTTGCAGTTCAGATATCACAGCCCTTCAGAGGTGTAGGAAGCTAATTCAAAGTGGGGGGGCCAACTCCAGTTTTGGCAAACTTAACAGTCAAATGTTTTAACACCCAGCATTTTTACCTTGATGTCATGTTTTGCACATTAATTATGTTACTCTATAGTTGATATAAATTTTAGTAGGGTGTTTGGTATTGAAAAATGTTAAAGGCATATAATTTTTCAATTTTATATTTGACGGTGTGCAATGTAACAAAATTGGAGATCTACAAGAAATAGTTTGAAATGAGTTTGTTAATAATTTCCCTGTAGGCCTACGTAACGTGGACTTTGAAGACCCAGAAATGGTGACTTACCCTGCATTTCCCTTAAATTATCAAATATATAATTTTTTTTCATATGGCCAAAAAGTGGGGGGCCAAAACATTTGGTGCTCCCCCCCCCCCACTTCCTACGCCACTGCACTTCACTTTCGATAGAAACCGCTAGTTTATAAAATCAAAATGTGATCAGTTATTGTGTTAGTCACAATATAGCTTGGGCTACCTGTGGTGTCACGGGGCTGGGAATGTGCCTGCTCAACTAACGGTATTTTTTTTAAACTTGCTATATCTAGAGGACATCAAGATTGCGGAAAAATTGCAATACAAAAGTATAAAGAGCTAAATGCTGTTTCTTCAAAAGTAAGAAAACAAAAAAACAAACGAACTAGAATAAAAGTTAGTACCATTGTTGGTCAGCAGCCTCTCCCCCGACACGTGACTCAGTGGAGCACATGGCCAAAACCAACATGTCGGATTTTGGGAGTTCATGTGTGTTATTATAATATTATACGTTTGTTGGACACTGATAGGACAACTTGGTGTCAGAGGTGGGATACAGATAGATGAGTGTGTCCTAGCGATTGCCTCTGTAGGACACTATCACAGGCTGTTAGGACAGCTCCATCGATGGTCTTAAATTCTCAATACTTACCCCTCCACTACAAGTTTTTTTTTTTCCGGTACGATTTGTCTCGCCGGGTCGAGACTGCGCGCCATGCCACTAGTCCGAGTTATGAAAACATGGCGACATGCATATTGCATATGGCGAAAGTGTTTTCTCAAGTGGTATCCAGAATTGGTCCAGAATTCCCACCTGTCAAACATCGCAAGTAGCGAACAGCCTGTTACTATTTAAACTAAGTGTTTATTGGCTATGCTTGCAATAATGGGAACAAAAGAGAAGCCGATTTTTATAAGCGACGGGGAAGAAGAAAGTGTTGATGATAATCCTACGATTATGATAAACTCTTCTTCAGATGAGGAGTACTGTGAGAAGGACTGTCAAAGTTATAGTACGAGTATGAACCATATTAAATACAGCCCTTTTTCAAAGCCCAGGCTGAAATTTGACATTCACAAAATGAACTCTCTTAGGGTGTCGATAAAAAAACTGAGTCCAAATTGTTTGTTTCCGAAGAAATTGGAAGAGTCATACTCAGAATCAAATCATAGCTCACAAGATTATGTAGCTAACGGTTTTGGTAACGCAGTATGTAACATTTCAGATAACGAGGAACAACAGCAAGACTCAGAACCACCAACTGAAAATATCGAGAACAGAACAGATATTTCTTGTGATTCTTACAATAACGAGGTTTGTTTTCTATTTCATTTGATTTATTTAACAGCTCCAGCAGTAACAGTTTGGTCATGCTGAATTTATTTTTATTATTTATTCCCTTATTTAGGGAATATGAACGATAACGAAAATCGTAGTTATGCTAGACTACTTACTAACAAAACGTTTAGACGTTATTAATGTCAAAGTATTATTATAAAATATGTATATTTTGCTCCAGTTTTTCTATTGAGCACTCAGACATTTGCTGTGTTTAATATATATATGAACACAGTAACAACAATAATAAATGTGTTTGTATCTCATATTCATGTATAAATTATTAATCAACACATGAAATAATTAATGATACTGGCAGTCTGAAAATAGTTCATGAACTAATTGCTTCAGACTGCTATAGTTAAGGACAGACATATTTGGTGCAGTTGGTAAGGTCCCCAGTTTGATACCGACACTTTGCTGAGATTAGATTATTTGTGACCTTCTTTTCCTCCTAAGCCAATTCAGCTTTCCATCCTTTTGGGGAAGGTAAATTACTACCAGCGTCTGCTAGGAGCTAACCTGCAATGGACTAGTGACCCGTCCAGGGGGAGAAAGACTCTCATCTGCTAACACTACAGAAACCGGAGATAAGCGCCGGCTTCATGGGCCACTAGGCTCGTAAAGGATTTAGCTAGCTAGTTATAGTTAATATAAACATTAATTTTTGTAAGGTAGGATTATAAAAAGATACTAGGTGATTAAATAATATGGAAAGTACTATAAAAATGACAAAGAAATATAATAGTTAACAAATAAAGAAGCCTAAGCCATATATTAGCCTTTGATAAAACACAATGGTCATTTGAGACTATGAGGAAAATGTAGATAACACAAGCCTTTTGGAACAGAAATTGAACTTACATTTTACTATTTTTTGAACAGCAAAGGACACATTTGGAATCTAAAAGTTAATTGACTGTGTCCTTAATTTCAAATTTCGTGCAATACTAAAATTGAACCAAATGTTAGTTTTGTCTTTAACAAAGGAAGTTTTTTTGAAGCTGGTATTTCAATCATATTCAAAACTTAGAGCAACTTTGCTAAATTCTCTTAAACGTAATTAGTTAGTACTAGAGCCTTTTACTGTTAATAATTCAGTAGATCTAGTTTTTGCAAATGCAAGTTCCATAAATTGCAAAGTTCGGGAATTCAAACAAACATCTTTTACGAGATTCCTGTATCTTGTTGTAAAGATGTTTGTTAACCCTCTGACTACTGGGAGGTTTTGCCATTTTGAACAATTTTTTGTATCAAAATAATCAATTGGCTTTCTCTAATCCATATAA
>JAOBRB020043265.1:0-15343 GCA_027575285.2 Zoanthus pulchellus | reverse complement strand
AGTACCCAGTTCTCCTTATTTCTTTTATAACAACCACTTTTTTAAAATTAACGGTCACTTTTGAAAATGTTTGTAGATTAGCAAACGAAACGTCAAGTAAAAATGCGTATGAAAATGTTTATATCCGCAATTTGTGTTCTCTTCATTCATTCTCCCGAAAACCTATTGTATCTGTCCACTCTTGGTCCCTAAGCTGAATTACTGAATGTCTCCTATAATAGTCAAATACCATTCCTTACTTAACAAACAAGTTGAAGCCTTCACGTGCACACTTACGTGAACACGAGTTGGACTAGTTTTTGTTTTGCACACTTTCTTAAAGGATCTGTAGTGTAGAACTCGATTTTTTACTAAAAATTAGTATAGAATAATTTTCCCTTACAATTTTGACCCATAAATGATATTTTACCAAAGTGCCTAAAACTGGTCACCATTTCCCCACTCGGTCATGACATCATAAGCGTAGTTATGCAATTATCATTTTTGTCTTTGAACAGAAAGCATAGTTAAAAAACCTCGTTTTTGCTCATTTTATTAAATTGTGTGCGTCTTTCGGCAATTTTGCGAATATTTTTACCAGAACTACATTTATGAGGTCGTAAACAACAAAAATTTATGAACCCCATTTTCATGCACTGGCTAAGACTCGAACAATGAAAAATGTCTTGCAGCTTCCATAACAACTCCCATTAAAACCTAACATATGAAGTCAACTATTTGACAAGTAAAAACGATTTATTTATAGTTCTTGAGGAAAACGTACTCCGTACAAACTGCACTCAAATATATTCTAAAAACGTCTGCATGCTACGAGCTACAGCGAGATTGACTTTGTCAACTCGCGATAGCGTTCATTCATTCATATTGATATTTAATTCTAAGATTAGTATTTTAAAAGAATTGTAATTCAAAACAATGTATGCATGATATATAAGGCAAGGAGAAACTCGGGAAAAAAAATCCCACCAGCGGCTCGGATTTCTTTCCGCGTTTCTCCTTCTCTTTAATATCAATTCTAAATATTGGAACTCTAAATTGCAAACTTTAATTCCACATTCAGGAACCAAAACTAGGAAAGGAAATCAAAGACAAACTTTGGACAGAAACCCAAGAATTCCTTTTTCTTCTTCGCAAATCGCCTGTCTTGAAAGAAAGTTTTTACAGGTCCATTATCTTTCTAGTTCCGAAGTAACGGAGCTTTCTTCACAACTTTGCGTCTCCGATCACAGAGTAAAGATTTGGTTTCAAAACCGACGAGCAAGGGAGAAAAGATTGAAAACTTTGGAAGAATCACTAACGCCCTCGTCAAATAAAGCAAAATAAACTAGCTGTTGGTATCATTGGATTAGAATATAGTATAAAGCCCCTTTATAGCCGAAGCTCTATATTGAGTCAAATTGAGTATTTTTATGTAAGGAATCCCATTAAGTTTGTACCGATATGAGAATAAGAAAATATTTTCAAGATATGGTTAAATTTTAAACTGACTGTTACTATAGATGTAGATATTTTTTGATGAAAAGATATATATCTATTTAGATTGTCATTTAATTACACTCGAAATAAAACTTAAGTCCCGAATTTTCGCCCTGAGATATTTATGGGGTGCCACTCCCGCCAAAAATAACTCTTACTTCATCATTAGGGTGTTATTTTTTTTTTATTAGCATGTAAAATTCTTTTATGAAGGTGTATATTTTCATTATTAGGGTGTAAAATTTATCATTTGGGTGTAAAATTGTTTTATTAGGATATAACCATTTATTATTAGGGTGTATATTCCTGTTATTAGGATCTGAAAATTATTCGGGTGTAAAACATTATTCTTAGGGTTTTTGAAAAGTTTATTCGGTTGTAAAATATTAATTATTTGGGTTTGAAGTTTTTTCGGGTTGGGCGGGGTTAGAAAGGTTAATTCCCGCTCAGCCTCCTTCTGTTGGGAGCCACAGATGATTTTTTTAAAATCTACGTGAAGAAAATGGCAGGTAGTGAGAAGAAGCTACAGGAGCTTCTTTCCCAAGCTATAGAGGTTGTTAGAAAAGCTAATTTTGAATCTGAAGAAAAAAGGAGTGACACAAGCTGTAAAAAGGAGTTGAAAAGACTATTTCCAAATATTTATCAAAAGAAACCGAATACTATGTCGTGCGGTCATCAGTCTAAGAAGAAGCGCAGAACTTCCACAGCCACTTGGGTTTCGAACAACACGAGGCGCCCACTTTCCAAAGGTTCAGAGAAGCAGACATCCGAAAAGACTGTCAAACGGACTTTCGTTGTTTGGCTAACAAAGAGCGGACCGAAATTCCCACGGCGCGAGAGAAAAGAAATCTTATCCAATGTGGACTGGGCGTAAAACAACTCAGGTTGCCGACGAAGGAGGGCTTCGCTGAGATGCATGCGGTGATCATGGAATCATTTCCGTCGTTGTTGTCAGCTGGCGGAATAGAACTGATGTATTCCGAACAGGGTGAAAAAAGTTTACAAGTTATACCTTCTGGCCCCGACGGACTAATGGTCGATTATATTACACGTTTAGTGGGGCAAGGAAGAGTTTTCGTTCGACCCATTCAGTGTAGTTTAGAGCTCAAGATAGACGCCAACAAGTTGAAGAGTAGGGAAACTTTGGTACTAGATGAAATGTGTTATTTCTGCTTAGAATTCGTACTAATGGACAAACTGAGGGAGCATATGAAGGTGAGAACCTAGACATTTTTTTGACATTATTGTCTCTGATCTGACAAGCGCCAATGTGATTTGAAAAAAAAATATTGTGCGGCATTTTTGAGTCAATTGAGCAGGTAACCGTGCAGTGTTGCACAATTTTTTTGACAAGCTGAAGTTTAGAACCTATGTCATACCAACTAATTTAACAACAATCTGTTGAATGCAAAGTGGCCAAAACATTCCTCTGAGGAAGGCAGCATTTGGTTGCAACTTTTTTAACATCATTGTTTAACGTTTTAGGTCAGGTGAAAACAAATTTTTATTTATATGTGATCGTCCTATTGTACATTTTTAGCGAAAGCCAATTTCTCGTTTAACGAAAACTTGGTCAGTAAAAGTAATACCTGTCCTGTATTGACAAAAAGTTTAAGTAATTTCTAAAGAAATTTGCAGATTTTCAGTATATGAACCTTACTGTGCCCACACCCTTTCATCCCGTTAGAAGCTTTGATAAATTTTGTATTGTTTGTAGGCCTGTCCTAATAAGAAAACTGCATGCTTGATATGCTTGGACCAAGTTGAAGAAGATGATAATGCCCATCCTTCTTGTTATATTGCAGTTTTCCATGAGGAATGTTTGAAGGAATGGCATATAGTTTTTCATGAGGGTGGCTCGCTGTGCCCTGCATGCAATCAATTGTTTTTCTATGTCAACACAATGTAAGTACTCTTTCAATTGTAACACAATGCTGTTTACTGTTAAATTAATATAAGTTTCATTATCCCATACGGTAATTCTATGTGATTGCTTGATATAAATAATTTTGCAATTAGGTTTGTACGATTTGAATGATTATATGTACAAAGTCTTTTGAATTTAGGTTTATTCAACAATTTTGCTTGGTAAAAGTAAAAAAATGTGTGGTTAATCATTCCGATTTTGATCCAGGTTTATCCCCATAAACAGGGGTGGCCGGATTTACCCCACTCTGGCAGCAACCTCTCCAACTCCCACTCTCCATCTCGTTTGATTCATTACATCCTCCTTCTTCAAGCCAACACTCTTGCTCTCCTTCTTCACTTGCATTTTCCTTGTCTTCCTTAATAAATTAATAACTTGTATAATTGGGATTTCACTGACCTATATGCTGTTGCAGTCCCAGAGCAAAGGCATGCAGAAAGAAAGTCCCCACACAATTAGCACAACTGTCACCAAGCCAGCTAACTTGCAGCAGGTAGATGCTGATAAGAACCCTAAAGATACCAGCAGAGAAAACATGGTGCTTAAAGAACCAGGTAATTCAAGATCACTTAAGACCACCATCATCATTGATCCAGCAGACAAGGTTTCAGAGAAAGAGCCAAGTGTCCACGACCTGTATAGTTCACTACTTTTTGATCAAAAGAGTAGTGATTCTGAATCAGAGTTGGTTGATTTAACTAATGTAAATGATGCTAATGCAGAAACAGTGGATATAAAGTTTGTTTCAGATAAGAGTTTAGCAGGAATTTTTTCAGACTTTCAAAAGTAGTGGGTAACAGCATGATCTCCAAATTTAACATATGTAGGGGCGACTTGTAGGAGGGAACAAAAAGAGGCTTAGCTAGAAAATCATTCTCTCCAAAAAATAAAGTATCTGTAAAATGTAGTGATGACTTAGAAAGTCTGAGGGAGCGAATGATCATGGAAGGCCAACAAGAGAATGTTTTACTCTTGCTCTTGATTGGCTTGGAAGATCTCAACTGTTTGTTGGGCCAAGTGAAGCACTGTTTTTGTCATGCAAGGCAGATTGTTTACAGCGTAATGATTATTTATATGCAGGCAATGTAATTGCCTTGTCTCTTGTCCATGGAGGCCCTGGTGTAAGCTTTCTTTCCCCTGTCCTTTATGATGCCTTAGTTAAAGGTCCCAGCAAAGTTACAGTTAATATTGATGATGTTTATGATCCGAAAGTAAAGTTCAACCTCAAGCAACTTTTAGATGCAAACTCTGTTTCAGATGCACAGTCCATCCTATCACAGCCTCAGCTTGAAACAGTGTTAGATTTAGCTGGCACAATGTGCCATATAAAATCCACTGAGGATGTCAAGAAAGTTGTTGAGCAAACTGCTCATTGGTATGTTCTAGGAAGAATATGGCCAGCTCTAGAGCAATTTAAGGGAGGATTCTCAATTTTGGGAGTAATGGCAGCAACAGCAGATAATCCTGAATTGTTTAGTAAAATATTTTGCTACAATCCTATGAAGTTAAACATTGATTCATTTAAAAGTATGTTTATTTTTAAATATAGTGAGGAAGGGTCAAATAAACGCTGAAAGAAAGTCATATTATTTCATATTGGAATGATTATTTACAAGATGTGGAAGAAAAAGAAACAGGGGCAAATGTTACCTTCAGTGACATATTATTTTTTGCATGTGGCAGTAAGGTGCTGCCTCCACTAGGTTCACTGACTCATGTGACTGTAGAATTTCTCCATGAACCTGAAGATGATTGCAAGTTATCCATTTTTCTCAAAGCCAATACATGTGGACTGGTGCTGCATTTACCAGTTGCACATACTTCATATGAGTCTTTTAAAAAGCAGTCACCTTTGCAATTGGAAACAGCAAAGGTTTTGGATATGCTTAAAATTTTCATTTGGAACAAATTGTATTCACTACTGTAGAACCCTATATTCAATTATATATTTCTTAATTCTTTCTTTGCAAATGTTGATTTAGATGCATTGTTGTTTTTATAAGATTATAATTTGATGTTGTAATTTCATTCATATTCTTTGGTTGCATGTTACATCAGATCTCAAAAATTAAAATCAAAATGTAATATTGAATCTATCAGCTGTATAATTTGATATGTTAATATAGTTTTTCTATCATGAAAGTTTTAAAGTAGCTCTTCATCTTACTTGGCAAAAATATTAATATTTCAAAGTTTTTAAATACGGTTGCAACCAAAGAGTTACATTTTTGAAGGCCAGCTTTAGTATTGCCTGATTACATGAGAAAATGTGTCAGTAAAGGAAGGCAGACAAGAGTTTGGAGAAGTTAGTGTAGATTTCAAGAGTCTTTTGTATAATTAAGCTCAACATTTTGGTGTTGATGCTGTCATTCCTCAACAGCGTGGCTGATAGCGTTTTCATATTTATCACAATCATTAGAATGAACTTTGAAATAAAACTTGTAAAAGGTAAGGAACTATTGCTTTCATAATCAGGGTTCAATGAATACACTTTTTTCTTATATATGGCAGTTTTTGTATCAGTTGCTGATGTTACAGTTAAGTTACAGTTTGTTGTCAAAGGTAATTATGGATAAACTGAAAACTAATATTTAATGTTTAGTTTTCTGCAACCTAAGTTGATATTTATATTTATCTTGAAAAAAGCATGCACTTATGTTGTAGTTTGCAACTATGTTAAAATTCATGTTAGATGAACAAAACAAATACAAATATATAACTGTTATTCACTGTAATTTGTTAAATAAAGACCAGTCCTTTGAAGAAATATTTGTCTTTTATTGCTTTTGGATAGAGAGACAAAGTTTGAGGCCCAGAAAAATCAACTTTGATCAAAGATAGGGTGTTCTTGGGGGAAGGGGGAGATCCTTAGGGTCGTAGTACTTTTATCGTCTTCAAAGCACAAAATGCACACTTCTGCAGTTTGAAAACATTTTTGTGTGCTGTAACAGTTACTTGGGATTTCCCATATTATCAAGCTTTGGATTTAACACTTTGCAAGAAAACCCTATTGAGGAAACTTTTATATAAGCAACCATCTCTCATTATTTGCAAATGACAAGTTAAGTCATGATATTTAGGTCAAATTACAGAAATTCAACGGAAATTCCAGGGGGGGGGATGAAGAAGTAAACAAAAATTGTATGGATATGAACCAGACACTCAATGGTGTAGAGTTGTCAACGGAAGAACCTCCATGGTGCAGAAGGATATCTTACAAAACTACACTTTCAATAATAGTGGCTGGAACCAACAGACAAAAATGAAAGAGCCACCAAAATAATGCCAATAATTATCTTTTGTTTGCTATGGCTTAAAACTAAAAGAAGATAGGCAATTAATAGTATTAGCACTAGCTTCATGATTACATTTTAAAATGAAACAAAAAACATAACAAAACGTATTTGTTATGAAAAGTCTAACAGGTGCATTGATAGTCAGTACCAAGGGTAGAGAGAAAGGATATGATTCTATAGATGGAAAAAATATCCTCATTTAGACTATCAGCTAAAAATATGATCAAACTATCCACATCCTATATTCCTTATTAATAAACAGCAGCAATTCTAAACTAGTTCTGTTTGTGAGTTAAAAAATGAAAAATAGAAATGTTATCCTAAATGAAGCAAGTGAAATAATTTGAATGTGAGTAGTAAAATTGCTGCCATTTATGAATAAGGTCTATTGTGTGACAAGTATATGTACATAAACATATGTTACAGCAGCTGGGTAAGTGTTTTGGAAAATGACCTGATGCTTGTGATCTACTGTTCAAGAAACTGCTGGGCGAATCTGTATAATTTAAGTTTATCTTCTGTGATATTTGATTTGCGAAGTATCACGGTTCTTGCCTCCAGTTCTGACAGTTGCTCATCCATCATTGAAGTAGTAGGTGGAACTTCAACTGCACCCGAGTCATTAGGTGGCACAGGTCCATCCCAATCTATACCATAATTGTCGTCAACTTCAATTGGATCAGTGCCATTTTCTGCTGAATCTAGTGAGCCTTTGATCCAGAGCTGAAAAGGTGTGTTGTTGTTAGCTGTAGACAAGGGATGTCTAATGCAGGCTGCAGACCATTCATCTAGCAGGTAGTTAATGTGGTGAACAAATGCAATGTGCAAACACCACAAATCACTCTCAGATAATGGGTCAAGTATTCCTTGTTCTTCCATTGAATAAAACAATCCATAAAGATTCCCCAAAACATTCTGAAACACATCTCTTCATAGACGCTCCACTCGCGGATTATGGACACTCTTGCCCACCAGCGCTGAACCCCTCCCAGTTCCACGAGTGCTTAACATATACTTAAAAACGTCAACATTCTCTGAACCCTGGTCACACCATGTTCTGATGGTAGGCCCCACTTCTGAACTGCTCGAATGAATAGTGAATAAACAGTAGCAGCTCTATTGTTAGTACTGCATGACAAAAAAACAGGAATGCGAGTAAATCCATTTTCGCATCCATGAACAACAATGCGCCATCGCACCAGTTTATGATTGTCATCAAAGTGCCAGAGTCCTAATGGCCTGGATACATTATAAACCCTTCGCTTAATTGTCTTGCATTTTCGTGTTGCTACACCCAAGGGATCGACTCTGGTCAAAGACTCTCTAATGCGGTGCCTTGGCAGAAAGATACCCTTTGCACTCAGATAACCGAGCAATATTTTGGATCCACAGCAATGATTCATTTCTTTAATAATCTTGACAATATCATCTAACTGGTTATCGTCCATATCAGAAAACGAAGAACGAGCAGAGAGCCCGTATTCGTGCATTCGTCTCTCCACAGTGCGAGAACCTACACGTAATAATTTTGCAATGTCAGGAACTGTAAACCTAGCATCGAGGAGAATCTCGAGTTGTTCTTTGCTGACAGCTATTACTCTTTGTTGCTGCTTGCTCCCAAGAAGTAATTTTGCTCTGCTTAATAAACTAAATACATCGTCAGGTAACCTTGTTCGATTATCCAAAGCGGTAATCTGCTCAAAAATGTGTATAAATTCTTCCGCAGTTGCCATGTTTGAAAGACTGGCCACTCAGTAGTGACGCCGCTGTACATTACCGGGCAACTTTTTAGTGCCCAGACCACCAATAACGAAATTTTACACCCGAATATATTTCAGATCCGAATATAATATTTTACACCCAAAAAAAGTTCAATTCCTAAGAATAATATTCCACATCCGAATAAATTTCAGATCCTAATAAATGAAAATTAAACCCTATAACGAAATTTTACACCCTACTAATAAGATTTTATACCCTTATAATAAAATTTTACAGCCAAACAATGACATTTTACACCTAATGAAAACAGTAATTTTGGCGGGAGTGGCACCTCATAGATATTAAATATAAAATTAGATACAAATATCAATCTCTATGCGTTACTGCATGCCTTTGTAAAAATATACTGTCACATAAGCATTCGGGCAACCATAGCTGTTTTTTCTTTTTATACTATGTAAACTTAAACTATCATTTCTCGAATATTAAAATTCAAGCGGACAATTTGTCATCTGTAGGATAAAAGTGATGTTGGTTTATACTTGCGACGTTCAAATCCTTTTCTGAACCCCAAACAAAATCCACGAATTTGTAAACAATTAAAGTTTTAATTATTTCCAAACTCGCGATTGTCGAGAACAAAAGTATCAGACATTTTAAAAAAATAACTGAAAATAATAGGGATTTTGAACTGACAAACAAGCATTGTTTCATATCTTGGACTTATTAATTTCATATCAAGCTCAGTCATCAATCAGTCTCTGCCAAGTGTCGTGCCAGGGGGAGTAAAGATATTTATGCAGATATCGGATATAAGCTCCGGCTCCACGGGTGACAAGGCTCGTAACTTATTTAGCTCGTATCAATCATGCTGTTTGCAAAGGAAGCGAAGTCGGTAAAATTTAAGAGGAATATACATTTTAAAAAAATACTAGAGCCAAGGCGGCCACGAATTAATTATCTGAGGAATTTGATACAATTTGGATTGAGGAACAACTTAATTTAGATGGACTTTGAACGGATCAGTTGTGCTACTAAATGTTTCAAATAGTTTCTTTCACGTTTATTACTACTAGCTAAGAGAGTAGCCTCCTTTTCTGAACAAACTGTAATCTTCGGATTTCACTAGCAGTGACATGCAATACATACGATCAGCGGTTCATGCTGATATCGTTTGGAGTGTCATTGAAAGATGTCACAAGCATTTCGGTACACACGATACATGGAATCAGTGGTTCAAGTCTATACCGTATCGAGAGTTGATTCAAGTGATGTCACTAGAATCTCAAATGCACATCATCGAGCAATGAGCGTTTCCAGTCCATGCATACCACATCTATAGTCAAGTCAAGATGTCCAAAGAATTTTAGTACACACGATACATGCGATCTTCAGTGGAGCTTCAGTGTGAGATATATTGTGATACTCCAAAAAAACAGGAGAAAATCCTATCATGAAAGTATGATTAAGCGTTTTTCAAGGACTAAAGAAAGCCACTGTAAATTCCTTCAGTCTACCACTAATTTAACTTCCCCTTTTGTTTATTTACTGTTATAGTACAAATACATTCAATGTAAAAAATAGAACTGTCGTCACCATAAGTAAATAGTGTACTCGCAGCACTCGCTTCCCTTTGGAAAGTGTTATAAATTCTTATTCATACAATTGATAACAAAAATGGCTAACAAGTTTTGCTTGTACTTTTAGGGAACTTAAGCCCTGTTCACATGCACGTATCCGGATATTTTTGAATGCGCAATTTTTTCTTTCCGGATACGAAAATATTCGCGTCCACACGTTGTGTGAACAACAGCGTATTCAAATCTAATTCGACTATCTACACGCATTTGTGTGGACTATAGCAGTACACCGTAAAAACAAAGGAGTCGAAATGACTCCTTTAAAAGAGTCGTTTTTGTGACCCCAAAATGACCCCCTATAAAGAGTCAATTAGACAATCTTTAATATGACACCAAAAAGAGTCGTTTTGACCTTTGCAGGTGTTACTGTTTTGACATTTTTAAAGAGTCACTTTGACTTTTAAAAGAGCTTATATTTGACACCTCAACAGGTCATTAAGACCCTATGAGGAGTAATTATTTTGACTCTTTGTAGAGTCATTTTGACTTATAAAAGGGCTCATATTTGACATTTTAATAGTTCACTTAGCCCCTTTGAGGAGTAATGGAAAGAAATATTCAAAAAAACCTTTAGTAATTAACGGCGACGGCGGCTAAGAACAATAGTAAATACAGTAATTGCACATTGGAATGCACCAAGCAGAGCTGCACGGGGTTGATGCTAAAAATTAACTACAAGGTGAAACGTCCTTTCTTAGATTTGTCGACACTACGAGGACGTAACAGTAAAAACTGGTATCCTTGTCAATACGGTCTTATTTTAAGTGATCTTCGTCTGCTTCGTCTTTACACGCAGAGACGGATTATTGCGTCCGTCTTCGAAGACGCATTTCGAAAACAACTTCCTCCAGACGGATAATACGTCTTGTGCCCGTCTTTATACTGAGACGTACAACCAGACGAAGTACAAACGTTTCCCCAACTTTGTCCAGACGGATAATGCGCCTTGTGCCCGTCTTTATACTGAGACGTATAACCAGACGAACTACAAAAGTTTCCCCAACTTTGTCCAGACGCATAATGCGTCTTGTGCCCGTTTTTATACTGAGACGTACAACCAGACGAACTACAAAAGTTTCCCCAACTTCGTCTTTATACTGAGACGTACGACCAAACAAACTACAAACGTTTCCACAAGTTTGTCCTGACGGATAATGCGTCTTGTGCCCGTCTTTATACTGAGACGTACAACCAGACGAACTACAAAAGTTTCCCCAACTTTGTCCAGACGGATATCGCTTCTTGTGCCCGTCTCTATACTGAGACGTACAACCAGACGAACTACAAATGTTTCCCCAACTTTGTCCAGACGGATAATGCGTCTTGTGCCCGTCTTTATATTGAGACGTATAACCAGACGAACTACAAACGTTTCCCCAACTTTGTCCAATACAATACAATACAATAATCTTTATTTTAACGAGGGTGACATTAATAACCGTAATTTCAGTTTTCTAACTAATGGCCCTCGGGTCCTACGGTTTAACGTCCTTATCCGAGAAAACGTGAAAGTCTAACCATTTGCAGATGTTAGAGCAAAGGCAGCACTTTCTCCTCATTTATTTTAAGACCCTCAGTGTTGGTCAGGCCGCGAATCGAACCCGAGCCTCCCGCACGATAGACTGGCACATTACAACTAGGCTAACCAGGCGGCGGTAAATGTCCAGACGAATAATGCGTCTTGTGCCCGTTTTTATACTTGAGACGTACAACCAGACGAACTACAAACGTTTCTCCAAGTTCGTCGAGACGGATAATGCGTCTCTAGTATAAAAGAGCTTTTGTGTTATTCCCTCTAACCCCTTCCCCATAGCACATTTAAGTTCACCTTTTAGTCCGATCCTGGTTGCTTAAAGTTTCTTATTGACTCGCTTCATGCAGGCTAAGGCGGTGTTTACAAGATCCGGGATTGAGTTTCATTCTGGAACAAAAATATATTTAGTAAAATGTTTACATGTTTACATGAAAAAGTTTAAAACGAACTCGTACCAGAATGAAAAAGTAATAACGAACCTTTAGGTGTACTGCGCATGCTCTACTCGTCAGTCATCAGCAGTCGTGGAGCAAGATGGCTGTGTTTTTTCGCGCTTGTCAAACTTTGTTTAAAGTTTGTTCGTCATGTCTTCATTATCAACTGAAATTCTTGAGCACATCGATCAAGTATTAAAAAATAATCTGGATCCTATCATACAACAACTAAAAGAGCTAAACCAAAAAGTTAATGAAGTTGATCGATTTACACAATTTGCAAATGGAAATAATGAAAAGTTTGCCAAACAGCTGGAAAGACAAGACTCACAACTAATTGAGCTTTGTACTGAAAGCAAAATCCGGAAATCGACGATCTATCAGATTGAACAGAAACTGTCAAACTTGGGTGTCAAGTTAAACGATTTAGAACAATATGGCGGAAGAGACTGTGTAGAATTCGAAATACGTGGTATTGCTTTATCGCAAGATGAAGATACCTATGACATCGTAATTAAAGTTGGAGAACTTATAGTTGTAATAGTAGAGGAAGATGATATTTCAGTGACCCAACGTCTACCGGTAAGCTAAAAATACAAAAGTGTGAGAGCAAATCCCTCAATAATCGTGAAATTCGACCGAAGAGATAATAAAGAGCAATTCTACTAATCAAGAAAAGATCTTAGAGGCTTCAGTACGAAGGACCTACGTTACAGTGCTACAAACAACATCTACATCAATGAACGCTTAACAGAAGTTAGTAAAGGTTTATTTAAAGAAGCATTAAAGCAAAAAAATCTCTAAAGTACAAATTCATGTGAACTTCTAATGGAAAGGATACTGATACCAAAATTTATTCACATCAAAAACAGTGATGAAATCGAAAGATTATTTTTTTTGTAAATAATGATTGACTTTAATGAATAATTCAACTATTTCAAATTCTCCTAAATGCCCAGTTCTTTCTAAAAAAAAGTAGTGAATTGTGGAATATAGTGACTGATCAGCCATCCCTTTCCTTAACTTCAGAAATATCAGATCCTCCTCTTTTAGCAAATTCAGATATTGATCTAAATTTGCCTTTTGAAACTAACTTTAGATACTATAGACCTAATGATTTCCATAGTGATCCTGACATTATTGATGGCTGATCAAATTCGAAATCATTCTCTGCACTTAACTGTAATATTAGAAGTTTGACTGCCAATTATGATAATTTTATCCAAATGCTTTTCGATTTAAACAACTCTTTTTTCTATATTTGGTCTTTCTGAAACCAAATTAAAATATGATAAAGACCCTCTGTTGAATACTTCCAAGTTCACACTTGGCTCTGTGCCAACAAATTATCACTTAACATATATAAATATCCAGCAATTAAATTTAACTTTGTTAAAAGTTTTGATTTAGTAACTTTCAAAATATCAACTTTCATGTATAAATACAACAACAACTTATTACCCTGTGTCTTTTAGTCATTTTTTTTCTGCAGTTGACAAGGTACATGGATATAGCACAAGAGCAGCAGCAAAAAAATCATTTTATTTACCCTTTGCCAGAAAAAATAATAATAAAAAAATCAATATACGATTTCAAGAACCTAAAATCTGGAATCTCTTGACAAAATTAATCAATAAAGAAACATTCTTTCAATCAATTTAAAAAAAATCTTAAGAGTGAATTAATTTCCAAATATAAAGCTGATGATGCTATTGTGTGTTGCTCATTGTGTGTATATACACGTATTCTCTCTTTTGTGTGTGTATGTATGTGTGTTTTTGTGTGTTTACTCTATTTCACATTATTTATTGCAAAAACGCATCCCGACACCAACTGTAATATAAACTGATAATTAACTTGTAAACCAACTTCCAAGTATTTTTAGCTTATAAGTTATTTTTGGAAGTTGGTACTCTATGGAGTTATTTATTAAAACAAAAAAAATGTAAATCAACTTAATTAATTCATGGGTTTAATAAAGATATATATATTATTCTGTGAATCAGAAGTCTGACTCTGTACCATTTTCGTACAGGTATAAACTCATATAGTCTTTAAATGATACTGGAACGAATTGCGGAATGAAAATTTCAATCTGGCAAGAGACGTGGGATGAGTTCATTCCAGAATGAGTCATTCTGGTATGAAAAATGTTGACCTATCTTGTGAACAAATGCAATGACTTGATGGAAGCGAGTTGAAGTCGTACCGGAATGAATGTCAACCCGGTATCATGTAAACACCGCCTACCTGTCGACAGAGACGTAGTGATTGGCGCAGCTGGTTGTTCTTTTCCCTCCCATCGCATGGCTCTGAGTTCGATATCGCTTCTGTCCAGATTTAAATATTTGTGACATTTTTAACTCAATTTTTTTGTTATTGTAACTTTAACAATGTCGGTCGTGTATGGTGCGCTCGTTACTAAAACTTCTATCGGAATTAATTATTTTTGGGGATAAAATACTAAAGATGACGAACTAGTTTCAACGGCTTTCTCCATTTTCGGAGAAAGAAAAAAGAGAAAATACTGTTTGAGAGAAAAGTTACAGGCCATTACTAAAGCAAGAATAAGAATGCTACTTTAAAGCTCACCATTGGGTAACTTTGATCTTTTTATTAGGCTAACTCAGATAATTATTTTTCAGTGTTTGATAAATGAATACAAATGTCTGCTGGAAGGTTACTTGGGATGAATTTCTGTCCCTTCTGGGAGAGTCAAAGACTCTTATCAGCTTCATAATACAGAAACTGGAAATAAGCGCTGGTACCTTTAGCAACTTGGCTCGTAAATTATTTAAATATTTTATGGCTCACCGTATCAAAACCTCCAGCTGTAAGCTTCCATAACTGATGATGAGCAAAAATCCGTTCACACTCAATCTTGTCACTCACTACTGAATTTAGTTCTTTCAAGCAATTCCAAATGCCGCTGTTTTGTGTTACATTTTAGCTAAGCTGCGGCAGCCAATGATCAGTACATATGGAATGTAGTCACAAAACATATAGGTTGGTTCTTCAACTGGAAAACGTTTTTGTAATATAATTATTGAACTTGTTTCTCTAAAAGGAAAGTTATTTTGTACTATAATTATTTATTTTTTTCTTTAAAAGGAAAACTTTTTGCTGTATAGTTAATACAAATCAGTTGTCATTGTGTAAGCTAGGTGGTTGTTGTACTATGTACGTGGTATGCTATGATGGTACGACATAGGTTGACATGATGGTATGTTATGGTATATTGGGATGAGATGTTCCAACAGGGAACTCTCTCAAAACTTACTCTGCCTATATTAGATATTTTTCTATGCAAACAC
>JAOBRB020043154.1:0-15344 GCA_027575285.2 Zoanthus pulchellus | reverse complement strand
AGACACTTCTAACAACTATCCCCCAAAGGGGAGGTGAATAGTGGTGGATATATACCGAGACACTTCTAACAACTATCCCCCAAAGGGGAGGTGAATAGTGGTGGATATATACCGAGACACTTCTAACAACTATCCTCCAAAGGGGAGGTGAATAGTGGTGGATATAGATTGAGACACTTCTAACAACTATCCCCCAAAGGGGAGGTGAATAGTGGTGGATGTATACCGAGACACTTCTAACAACTATCCCCCAAAGGGGAGGTGAATAGTGGTGGATATATGTATCAAGATGTGAACCATCAATGTATACATACATGTAGCACTCAGCACTGGCCCTGAGGGGGATAGCTTTTTTACTATTTTCCAAAATAATGTGGTTAAAATCATTTTTATTTTCAAAGAAACAATACAGCACACATGCTTCCTGTCATTTTGACTTCTTCCTTACAATCAACTAATAGTAAATAATTATCCTAATAGTAAGTAATTATTCCCTGTAGTGGAGGTGAGTAGCAGGTGAGCAGCAGTTTATAAAAAACCTTTAAGAAATCTTACTTTGTTAAAACCTGACTTAGAACAAGTTTTACAACTAGGCTTCTGCCATCTGTCTCGCAATCAAGCAATGAGAGCATAATCATTATTTTCACAGAGTGACTGAAGTGAATAGCATAGGATATTTGGTGTTTGATGAACCAATCAGAACGTGCATAAAGTGCTATCCATTGGATAATGGGAGCCAAACAGAGTGCATAAAAATGGATATTGGTTGCTTCCATTGTAAATATTATTCTTGGATATTGAAAGTCATGGGATCCAATATATGGGAGCTCTTGAAAATGTATATTAACTAATGCAAATATATTATCACCATTTAGGTCATACTCAACCCTGGTGATGTACTGTTTGTACCGAAACACTGGTGGCACTTTGTAGAGTGCATTGAAACATCCATCAGCATAAACTCTTGGATTGAACTGGTATGTAGTAGCTATTTCTAGGGAAGAAGGACAGTAATCAGAAGCTGTTTTGGTAAAATTGAGAATAAAACATTTTATCAGCAATATATATAAATCTATAGTTTTAAGTTTTCAAAATTTCAATTTTTCTCAAGTATAGAGAAGTACTGGTACCTTTATAGTGGTCATAGTTCGTGAGATGCATCATTTGAATAAATAGAAATACACTCTTTAAAAATTTATTTCATAGATTCAACCAATGAAAAAGGCAGCCTAAAAGCTTGCCTTCAGAAATTATTTTTGAGCAAACATTTTAATTTTGAGAAGAAAAGACAAAATAGTACTCATTTGGCAGTAATTTAGCTTTGTTTGATCTATTTCTTTGCTGCTAGATTACCAATAAGCTGCACTAGCTACAGCTACAATTTAATATTCCCACCTACCTTTTATAGAATTAGTATATTCTGTTTTCACTTGAATCATTGTATTGTTTCTTTAGTATTATCAGAAAATCATTTTGTTTAGTTTTTATTAGTCATACTTTTAATTCTTTCAATGCACAGAGAACATCAAATATCTATTTTTCGTCTTTGCTAGTGGCAAAAAACTAACACTGTCACCTAAATTTTTCAGTTAACTAGAGAATATCTATGCAGTATACAAAATCTTGGAGTTACCCTTTAATTACTGTTGCTCCAAGGTCCTCTCTTACCCAGAGTGGTAGCACCTGTTAGGGTCCCATCTATGGGTAAATAGTTCTTTCTGTTACCTTGCAGGTTTTGTCTTTGGTCAGACAAACGCTAGGCCCACAGCCAATAACTGTGGTTGGCATCAGCAAGGGCATGCGGCTATAAAAATCATGCTCCAATAAAACTCTCATGATGACAGTATGAAAACATGGGCACTAGTCAGTCCAAAGGATGGGGAAGGCTGCACTTGCTTACCACAAACAGAAAGGTGCAATCCCTCACCCTTGTCCGTGCAAGCATTGCTTGCATAATGACAGGAAGCCTGATGAGCAGCTCAGGGCGAGGTTAGGGACTTGGGATGTAGGGAGTATGAGTGGGAAAGGTTCAGTGGTGTGTGAGAAACTAAAAAAGAGGAGGGTAGATATGTGTTGTCGGCGAGAAGTGAGGTGGAGAGGACAAGGAGCACGGTTTATGGGTGTGAAAGGTAGGAGATATAAATTGTGGTGGTTATGAAATAGCGATGGTATCGGAGGTGTTGCAATCTTTGTGAAGGAGGAGCTGTGTGAGAAGGTTGTGGAGGTGAGAAGGAAAAGCGATAGGGTGATGACATTAGTTATGGCACTTGAGGAAGAAATGGTGAGAATCATATGTGTTTATGGTCCGCAAAGTGGCAGAACAAGTGCAGAGAAAGAGCATTTTTATGATGAGTGAGTGGGATCTTCACAGTGTGGGTAAGCTAGTATTGGGTACGGGTGATTTTAATGGACATGTTGGTAAATGGATTGAAGGTTATGAGGGTGTGCATGGAGGAAATGAAATTGGGGAGAGAAATGTGGAAGGAAAGATGTTAGAATTTTGTGATGAAAAAGAGTTGTGTGTGGCAAATACATGGTTCAGAAAAGGGGAGAAGAGGAAAGTGACGTACAGTGCAGGGGAAAATAGGAAAAAGATTGACATTGTATTAGTGGTGAGAAAGGAAGCGATTAAAAGAAGAAAGGTTTGGAAACTAAAGGAAGGTGATACAAGAGCAAGATTTGAAGGAAGAGTAAGAGAGCTGGTATGTGTTGATTCATCGAACTTGTGAAGTGTTTTAGGGAAGGTGTTTTGAAGGCTTGTGACAAAGTATGTTGGAAGAAAAAAGGAAGGAGAGATCAAGGAGACACATGGTGGTGGAACAAGGATGTGAAGGAAGAGATAGCAAGAAAAAAGGATGCACATAAGGAGATGTGCAATAGTGGGACTGAGGCAAATAAGGCCAGATATAAGAAAGTGAAGAATCGGGCAAAAAAGGTAGTATCAAAAGTAATGAAGGAGGCAGCGGAGCGAGAGCTGAGTAAGCATCCAAACAAGGTGTTTAAGCTTATGAAGTCATTGAAAAGAGATGGGAAAGATGTTGAGGGAGGAAGGTGCATGAGAGGTATTGATGGTAGGCTAAATTTCAGTGAGAAAGACGGAGGATAAGTCTGAAAAGAGCACATGGAAAGAATTGTGAATGAAGAGAATGAGTCGGATCAGCACGTGAAAGCGGAATTGGTGGAAGGGCCAGTTGAGAGGATTAGTCGAGAAGAAGTGGTGAAGGCGACAAGAGAAATGAAAATGGGAAAGGCTGCTGACCCTTGGAAGTAAGTGTTGAAATGATAACGGCAAGTGGGGAGATTGGGATTGATGTGAAAGCGGTGCCGTGTCAAGGTGTGTTGGATGGAAATGGAATGCCGTTTGAATGGGTGTTGAGTTTAATGGTACCTATTTTTAGGGTGAAAGGGGATGCATTGAGTTTCCTTGGGTATAGGGGAGTGAAATTGCTAGAGCATGCAATGAAAATTGTAGTAAAGGTGCTAGAAAAGAGATTGCGGTGTGCAGTAAAAGTGAACGAGATGCAAGTTGGTTTTATGCCAGGATAAGGAACGGTAAATGCAGTGTTTATTTTGAGATCACAAGGGTAGAACTTAGAGAAAGAGAAAAAGTTGTATATGTGCTTCATGGACCTGGAAAATGTATTTGATAGAGTCCCAAGCAAGGTAGTGGGGTGGGCAATGAGGAACAGGGTGTACCAGAGGTAATGGTGAGAGCAGTGATGAGTCTGTATGAAGGCACGAAAACAAAAGTTAGAATTGGGCAAAAGTTGTCTGAGGAGTTTGAGGTGAAAGTTGGTGTGCACCAGGGATCCGTGTTGTCGCTATTGGTTTTTGCCATTGTGGTTTATGTGGTTACGTAGAGTGAGAAGTGGTTCGATGAGTGAGATGTATGCAGATGACTTAGTTTTGATGAGCGAAACGATAGAGGGACTGAGAGTGAAGTTCTGGAAATGGAAGGAGGCATTCGAGAGCAAGTGGTTGAGATGAACCTAGGAAAGACAAAAGTGTTAGTGAGTGATGCAGAAGGTGAAGTAACCATAAGTAAGATAGATCCATGTGGTATTTGTGGGAAACGAGTAATGGCAAATTCAGTGTTGTGTGTGAAATGTGGTAAATGGATACATGGTAGATAAACTAAAGTAAAGAGAGTGACCCCAAAGTTGGGGAGAGATTTTGTCTGTGGAAAATGCAAGAAACAAGCTAATGAATTAGTGGGACTGGTGGAGGAGTTGTGTGAAAAGGTGGAAACAGTGAAAAGTTTGTTATTTAGGGATAGAGTGAATGCAAGTGGTGGTTATGAGGCAGCTGTGACAGTAAGGGCGAGAATTGAGTGGGTGAAGTTCAAGGAATGTGAAGAGTTGCTAAACTCAAAACGGTTCTCGCTTAAGATGAAAGGAATGATTTATTAGAGTAAGATCAGCGATGATATATGGGAGTGAGACTTGGTGAAGGGGAAGAGGAAGTGAAGACGACCGAGGAAGACATGGAAAATGCAAGTGGAAAAGGATCTCGAGCAGAGTGTTGGCTTAAAGGAGGATGGAATGAATCGAGTGAGATGGAGAGTGGGAGTTGGAGAGATTGCTGGCTGAGTGGGGTAAATCTTGACTACTCCGTTTACGGGGATAAGCCGGGATCGAAAATGGATTAATTGATTGCCCATGCTATATTGTTCCACCAGACTATGAAGGTACAGGGAGCATGACTTATTTTGTAATGTCTCTTTACAGCTTAAAACAAGATAAATAATATAAAACAAGACAGTATTAAATTTTCTTAATGGATTTTGGTCCAAATGAATTAGAAGAATTAGAGATCTTGGACTCCTAGAAATTTTTTTTTATTACACTAAGCTTTGCAGCATAACACAATCCCGTCATCCAAAGTTTTAAAAATTTACTTGTGCTTCTTGTGGAACACCAGAGAACTTTAGAAATCCAGCACTGGTTTTACAAATTATAACACTTTTTACCATTTTCTGTTGATGAACCTAACGTGAGAAATCTTAAAATCTTATTAACAGGAAAGTGATTGTTTGGATAGAGTACAAGAGGCTATAACAAGAATTTTGGTGAGGGTAATTTGTTTGTAAACATTCCTTGAAATTTATGGCATTGATATCTATTAGATTATCTATTTTATTAAATGAAGATATTATCTATTTTATTAAATGAAGATAGATAAACTTTCATTTGTCTTGTTTTGTACTAAAGGTATGTAGCTTGAAGTCTGCCGAGGGAACCCCACGTTCATTATGGTTAAATCCAACAGAGGTATAAAGAATTTACATCACATCATTAAGTTAGTTAGGGCTTTTGCTATAATTACGTTGTTTATGTTTTCTTGAAGGGAGAGTATAGTGTGTATAATGTGACCCCAAACATCTAAGACACGCATTAGCTGTAGTGAGAACCAGCTTCTGCTTTAAGACAACCTGTTATAAATCTGTGAGCACTTTATAATAGAAAAGGATCCTAAAATAGTGAAATATATAGTTTTTGTTAAACATTGATATGAGTGTTTCACTGAAAAATGTGCCACTTGTCATCTAGGATATGAGTGAAGATATTGCTAACGTTATTCCTTTGTGAAATATTTTTACCACTTGAAGATAAACTTCACGTTTTCTCCCCACCATGTAATATCCATGATATTGAGAGATGGTTGGGAGGGCAATTATTATAAGGACTGAGATTGAGATCTATGGTAAGAGCAATGTGTGGTGAAAAACAGATGGAGAATCAAAGGATAGAGGAGCTAATAGAGATTTTTATGTAATCAAGTTTCAGAGCTACAATCAAATTAAATGTAACCGTACAATGTGAGGTAATCTTATAACTGGGTACCAGACTCCTTAAAAATAAGCCACCTAATTTATTTATTAAACTTCGCCTTAGAAATAAACTAAATGAAAAGAATAAGGCAGACTGACCACAACAGCTAACGCCAATTACTGTGGGCTCAGGATTAAAAAAATAAGAATTATTTTATACACTAAGGAATTATTTTAAAACTAAAATCTGTTTTAACATGAATGAATAAGAGCAAACGTCACATTCAATGTAAACCAAAGCTAGTCTGAAGTGAGACCTGATTCCAAGTAAATGGTAACTGTTGACAAGTTTATAAGCACTCCAGCCTGTTTGTTCAATAGCATTAAGCGTATAGACTGTTATAAAAATGAGATAAAAATATTGCATCATAAATAAATCTATAAAATTATCTTGAAAATGATTTGATAAAATACAATGTAAAGTTAGGAACAATCAAAATTACACTTACCATAATATAAAGTCATCAAATTCTTACGGAAGATTGACAAGGTATTTGACTCTCATATACTAAGTGGTAAGTTGTTCCACAGAAGACAGATTCGAACAAATAACGAGTTCTTAAAAACATCAGTCCTACTGAAAGGGACATCAAGCGTTAAATGATTAACATTTCTAAGCGGTTTAGAACAAGAACGAAAAAATACATAATCGAAAATATTTAATATATTCTTAAGACACTTAAAAATAACTAAGTCATTTTAAAATGTCCCTACGATACTTCAAAGGTAATAAATTTAACTTACTAAGGAGCTCGTACTCAAAATAACCCCTTCCAAGAATTAATCTTGTAGCGCTAAGTTGAACTTGTTCTAAGTTGTTGATGTTTCGTTTGGTGTGAGGTGACCATACTACGCTAGCATATTCAAGTCGAGAACGAACTCAATCAATATAAAGTAATTTTTTGGTTTTAATATAATTTAAAATGTCTTTACACGTTCGGTAAAGGACATTAAGCATTGTTTGAGTTTTCGAAAAAATAAAATCAGCGTGATTATTCCACCTTAAATTGTGGCTAACCAAGACCCCCAGATCTTTCTCAACATTAACACGGTCTAACTTAATCCCACTAAGGTAATAATCCTTATCATCGATTGATGTTATACGAGCCACAATTAAAACCTTACTCTTTTTGGTATTTAACTCCATACCCCAAATACAAGACCACTGGAATAAATTAAGTCATCCTGCAATTTGTCGCCGTCATCGCGTCCAAGAATTAAGTGAAAACACTTTTGAGTCATCAGCAAAGAGGGGTAAGGATGTTTCCTTTGAAATTGCATTGGGCATATCATTAATAAAAAGCAAGAACAGTAAAGGCCCCAAAATTTGACCCTCGCGGGACTCCAGATGTAACATGGAGGAAATCGTACGACTCGTTATCTATCACGACTCTGTGTCTTCTACCCACAAAATATGATCTAAACCAAGCTAACAAGGATCCAAGAATACCAAGACACTCAAGCTTAAATAGGAGCTTTTCATGAGACACACGATCAAAAGCCTTCCAAAACTCCAGATAAATAACATCAACTTGCTGCTTTCTCTCAAGGGCAACAGCAAATTGATGAGCGACTTGAGAAAGTCGAGACACAGTGGATTTTCACGGCAGAAAACCGTACTGCCAGTTGGTAAGATGCGGACATATAATACCAAATTCCTTATTATAAACTTGTCTTTCCATGATTTTTGATAAAACATCAAGAAGCGAAATACTACGGTAGTTTGAATCCATCGTCTTAGACTCACATTTATTAATAGGGAGAAGATTGCATCTTTCCATTTTTCAGGAAATGTCTCAAGCTCAAGGATAAGTTAAATAACCTGCAGATTAGATGTTTAGATTAAAGGAAATGGTGGTTCAGATGAGAATAGAGCGAGATGGTATGGCCATGTGTTGAGATGGGATGATGGGCATGTTTTGAGAAAAGCATTGGAGTTTTAAGTGAAGGGCAGAAGGAAGTTAAGTTGCAAATGTGGAAGATGCAAGACGAGAAGGTGATCAAGAGTGGTGGTTTAGAGAAGATGCCATGACTCGAGTGAGATAGCCAGTGGGAATTAGAGAGATTACACAACTAAAGAGGGGGTAAATCAGGCCACCCCTGTTTAAGAGGATAAACCCAGATCCCAATTGTATTGATGTTGATAATCATGTTTACATTAATTTCGTTTGCTAATTTTGTTAAAATTATTTTTTTATCACTCAGGAAGTTGGAACATTCGAGCAGAATTGTAATTATCTGAGCAATGCACTTTCTGAAGTAGACAAGTATTTTTCAAGTAAAAGTTCAGAGGAATCCCAAGGACAAAACAGTAGCAACTTATTACATGCAGGCAGCTGTTTCAGCACTGATGATGAAGGAGCAAAAATGAAAATGCAGTCTATTACAAATACTTTATTAAACTGCCTAACTCTAACACCAGTTATTGAAATGATCTCAGAACAACTTGTACAAAGATGGAAAAAGAACAACAGAGATACCTTTACTTCTTCTCATACAAATCAGGAACATTTACAAAAATACAAACAAACGAGAATGAGTTCTGGCTCTGAACCAAGATTAGTGCCATCATTAAAACGAAAACAGGCAAATGATGAGTAACGATTGTTAAAATGAATTAAGTAATTTCTCTTCACACTCTCACATTATCAAACATTAGTGCATGCAACATGTTTGACCATTAAAACTGCACAAGCAAGCATGATGGACGAGGTTTGACTTTGGTCTAACAAGTTATCCAACATCGTCCAAAATTTTCACTAGTATATTTAAAAATATGCCATCATTTCATGCCTAGTACCAAAAGCCAACATTATTGCCAGGATGGTGTTGGATTTGTTTGAAGACTCCAACATCCAACACCATTCTAAAACATTGGAATTTAATATTTTCAGATGTAAGCAATGCTTGCTTTAGCCTTTAATGTCAAATAAAAAATTACTGAATTCTCTTAACTAAATCACATAGTTATTTCATCTTACACAAAATATTTTACCCAATGAAATCTTTATTTTTATTACCAAAAGTACTTTGTATGATATGTGAAGAAAATTAAAATGCCAATAAGTAAACTATTGACGCTGAAATAGTTACGTGAGGAGGGCCATTCTAGGGAACCTCTTTTAACACTTTGCCGAAAATTTCAGATAGTGCTCTCCAAAAAATGAAGTGAGCATTAGTAAAAATAGAAAGAAATAGTTAATATTGTATTTGTTTCTCTTAATCATTATTATGTAATAGAAATGCAAGCTATTTTCCACTTCTGTTGAATTCTTGAATACACGCAGCCATTTTTCTGGGATTAATCATAGCACCATGACTGTTTTTGTAGCTACAGGTGATATCAGAGGCAGCTACTTTGTTTTAGTTCTGTGTAAGAGGATGAGGGTACCAACTAATAACCACAGGTAGACATGTATCAGACAACAGGAGTCACACAGGGTACCCAAGAAGATGGTAGTTTTGAAAGTTAAAACAGACTTGCGAAAGAAGTATTTGCTCTGTATCACTTGGCATGGCAAGAATTTTATTGCTGCAGCTACATTTATGTCCATGACTACCTTTTTTTATTAAACCAAAACATGATATTGATAACCAAGATGATAATTATCGTTTTAACCCTTTCAGTCCCAGATGAATTATTAAGTTCTCCCAACTTGACCCCATACTTTTCTTTGAACACGTTTGAAAGAATTTCACTTTTAATCTTCTGTAGTTTGCTTTGTTTTATCAATTCTCATTTTCTCATTACCAAATGTCTTACTTTGTACTTGTTATGTAAGGAGAAGTTGAGTGTTGATAACTTATTGGGAGTGAAAGGGTTAAGGGGAAATCATTAAATGCAAGATGTTTCTGTGTACCTTGGGAAATTTGGTAGCATTTTGAAGTGCCCGGTTCCAATTCTCCTAGGGAATGGGACTGTGCATTATTTGCAGTACTTGGCGCTGGGAAAAATTGTAGGACTCTCCAACATAAACCTACATTTCGTGCATTGGAATCAGCAAATAGGAAAGGTCCTCAAAGACAATAAAAATGCTCACAAAAAGAAATTAGTTGAATTATTCTGTGTCTGAACTACTGTCAAACAACTGCATTGAGCATATTTTTAAAAATGAAACCCATGCTGCTGGTAGCTGAATGAGAGCAAACCTGATGGTAATAACAAACAAGGACAACAAAATAATCTAAAAACTGCTGTTTTATTTTTGAGACATTGCAATAACGCTATAGTACTTTTAGTTCAAGGAAAGCTGTCATCATCTTCCTCGGCCATTTCCTTTGCCAGTTCTAGGTCTTGTTTTTCTCTTTCTCGCTGCTCCTGCAATAATTTGTGGAGAAAGTGGTCACAGCAATAAATATTAGTGATTGTAAACACAATATCTTAATAAAATTGACTGCATTTAATGCTTACTAGAAATATCTCAAAGAAGAAAAGTTCTTAATGTACACTATGTGGCCAAGCTATGGAGCTGAATTGGTAAATAATTGGCTTAAAATCGTACATTCTGAGAGAGCCATATGTATGGCCTGACTTAACGTAGTCGATAAGTATTTTATGAAACAACACTTCCCAATGATTTTTGTACACCTCTAAGAACGGGTGACAAAAATTGGTAAAATGGATTTTGTTCATTGTCAACAAGCTTCATTAAACCATAAACCTGGAGCATGACCAATACTACTTTATTCTAACCTTGACGCTCACCGACTAATGATAACAAAATGTCAGTACTTTTCCAGGGTAAAGAATACATATTTTCAGGACCCAACCCAAAATTCTCTCGGCAAAAAAATTAATACTAGTTGTTACTGTGAGCAAGGTAGTGCTGGTGGCTTAGTTTTTCGGTTTAGTTACTGTTTATGCCTCTTAAAAATGTTTCCTCATCACAATTGACAACTGGATTTGTAATATTTGGCACGTACAATACACTGTCAGAAATTTGGAATTTATAAATTGCAGATCGATATATCGCATCTGATTTGCAACAGGACTTGTCAAGTATTTTGGTATTCCACAATCTTACCCACTGCTTTCTTTTGGACTCATTTACAAAATTTAGATTGCTTAGTAAACACTTGCTTTAGCAAAGCGGATGAAATTTAATAAAAGCACATTTCTCTTGTGGTAAAAACTTTTTGTCCGATGGTAAAATGTAAGTGATTTTACAACTGGGGAGCCTAGCCTCTGCAGAAAAAAAATGCTGACCTATATGATTGGCTAATAGACGCACGCAATTTTGATTCTTTTTAAAACACACTCGTGCAAATTAATTACATATTGAACTCATTAAAGTTTGATTGTAAACATAATATATTATACTAATTGTACCCTGAGTGCCAAGTTCTTAACAAGATTTTGACGCGTGGGAAATGGGGGTGAGCAAAAACTTTGACTGTGGTGGTGAGGGATGAGAGGACAGGAAACCCCTGCCTGTGAACACACACATTTTGAAAACCACCCTTGTGAGTTTTGCACTCCTCAGTTATCTTGACATTCAACAAGATGTCATTTTACATCATGAACAGTTAATTTATTTTTTGTCAATGGCTGCAAAAGAAAATGCTAATGTTTGTTCGCAACAACTGCCAAGCGTCCAAGAAGGGATTATTACCGGAACGTTAAAAAATGTGTTTGTTCCATCAAAGAGAAAGCCAGGCAGTTTTGAGACAGTCAGTTACAAACGGACATTAATTCTACACTACAATGAAAATAATTTTTTAACTAATGCATTCACCCTGAAGAACCACGACATTCAGAAATTCTTTTCACTGGACATTATGGTGTAAATCTATTTCTTTAGAAACGCCAACACAGTAAACTCTTTCTTCTAAAAAAGAATCACATCTCATTGTTCTAAATTTTTTGGCGATTTCAATCTTAAATTGTTAAATCTGTTCTTATTATTTCTAGCAGCTCAAATTGAAGAAAAGACAAAAGAAACAACAAAGACATTGCAGAACAATGTGCCTTGCATTTTAGAATAAATGTGAGACTTTTCGTGTTTAGATTGTGTTGTTTATGAGTTTCAGTGAAGTCTCTTCCTGAAACATTTTCATTATTATTATTATTAGATATTCAGAGCCTCAGTCTGAGATTGTTCTTAAATTTAGGGTCAATCACTGTATTTGTTGTTTGACCCCACACCAAGAGACTGTTTATTGGTGCAAATTTGGGGGATGGGGGCAAGTGTTTCCTTCCCACCCTTCTCCCACCCCCCATTTCATTTTTTGCTTATCCTCATTTCCCACACATCTATAATTTTGCATATTAATTGCTACACAGGCTAATGTAATTTAGTATTTTCCAACATCACGGCAATTACGCAAACTACAATCTGACTGGCTCCCTAACCTCGGTCTATTCATGTTAGTCTGCGGTGACGAGTTTCCTAAAACAATGCCGGCTCCTTCGCGTTTTGTGGAAGTGTCAAACGACTATTTACAATTGAACTTCTAGATAGTTCAATACTCGAGAAGACAAAAAAAGCTACTAAGTATGGAATGAAAATATTTGATGGTAAGTTACAAGCATAAAAAAACAGAAATATTGCTACTTTTTCATAGATTTTTCTTAAGGACACAAACGAGAGTTGCAAATTAAAAAATTCACTGGTTTGGCAAAGATGCTCGAAAATACTAAAACAACTAGACCTCTTGGAATACGAAGCAATACCCAATTCAGTCTTCGGTCTCATGGGCTATTGGTCTAATTGTTAAATTGACTAAGACGAGCCATGAAATTAGAACATATATTAAATTATGCAAATAGGGGTCTGTGAATAAAAAAAGTAAAGAATTTACCTCCAATGATTCAAGGTTTTTGTTGTATGACTTGGGAGGGAACCTCATTGCCTGCAAGTCAAAAGCATTGTTAGTTTGAAAACCATTTTGTCACAGCAAATCCTTTTAAACTAAAATTTAAGTTTATGATGGCGACTTTTGATTATCTTACATAAGGAACAGTAATACCTAAGAAGTTGATATTATAATTGCCAATATTAATTATTGGGTATTACAAATATTTTGTACTTGGTTATTATTAACTATTATGAAACATTTAGTAATAAAAAACAAATGTTCCAGCTTGGATTCACTTCCATAAGCAATTTGATTTGCTAAGAAAGGCGACAAGCTGTGTTCATTATTTGCACAAACAATAAAAGTGAAAATGTTACATAGCAACATACCACTGGCCTAATGTGCAAATTATGTGCAGCCTATCAAACAGCATAAGGAGAAGTAATTGTATGGCTGCAAAAAGCTCAAAGATTGAACACATGTGAAACATTTTTCACACTCAAAGATGAATTTTCTATTTCAAAGGGACCATACAATATACCATAACAAGCCCACTGTATAATATGTTTCCCAAAAAAGGGTTTAAAACCCTCCTCTCAATTTACACAATAATCCCCCTTACTCTCTCAACAATCAAAGCTGTAAGTGTTAAAAAGATATTTTATTTTTGTTTTTAGTGTTTCCAATCTCAAACTTCATGTAGGTCAGTTTCTTCTTTCATATTCACTTTTGATATGAGATCATTGATAATGGTTAATACTGTTCATGAGTTCCTTAGTTGTATTAAAACCTAAATAACATTTCAAACTAAATAGTGTAATTATGACTGCTGTGAAAGATACTGCATGTAGAAAAGTATAATTTGGTATTTGTACGTAACCAAAGCAATAGTGTTAATCATTTTTACGTGTTAGGATAACAATATTGATGTATATAATCAAATTGAAATAATCATCATCTTAATTAGAATTCACACCGAGAATGAGGAATGAAATTTGATTACTTTTCCATGACTTTTTCATAACCAAATGCCTTTTTCTATGAACCAGAAATATCGAGATATCAAAGAACCCACACTTTAAATGTGAATGACTTATTTTGAATACTGAAAGACAGTGCTACATGATTAACCTTAGGGCAAAACCCAAATTTGCTAAACAAATGTTAGGCAAATTTGTCACATTTGTGGTTATCTTTTTGATAATTCTGTATTACCAAAAAATTGTTTTGACCAAAAACCATAGCTCAAGAAAAAAATTCTACGATTCTTCCATGATCTTGGCCATCTCCCAAAAATTGCATGCCTTTTCCAAGCCTGGAAAATGCATTTTCACATTTCCATGACTTTTCATGGCTGTATGAACCCTCCTGTTCATTAAATAACCTTAGTTTCCAAACTCGTGGGATTTACCATGGTATGACTCCCATCCACTGTCTTGTTCTATCCCCTGAGTAGTAGAGTGTTATCAATAAGCATATCGATCTAAAAATTACATTACCCAGCATTTGTTTGCAAATTTAACTGCATAATTTGTAAAATCACTTTTTTAAACAAAAAGTTAGCTACCTTTTAATTATATTCAATGATGTTGTCCTTCGGTAAAAAATGAAAATTAATTATATAACGCCTTTAGGCAACCACTGAAAAATTATATATGTTTACATTCATTACTTGATGATGCAGTGGATCGGTGAAAGCTGAAATAACTTTTATGAAAAACGTTTTAACAGTAGCCCTAAACCTTATTTACATTTAAAGTTGACTTACTTTGACTGACTGGTTGTAAATATCAAGACAGAAGCTTATCCTTTGGTGAAATGCAGTTTGTGGTTCATTGGTGGAGTAAATATCAATATTTTCCTATATAACAAAAAATGATTTTAAAGGTATGTTGCTTCCTTAACAAAATAATTGTAACTCACCATTAATTTATCCCTGCTGATTCATTCATGTGTTAACCAATTATAGTACTTTTATAGACCTTTATATAAACTTTTTGATTCTGCTGCTAAGTTAGTCTTAGCTTAGAAACATTTAGATATAAAAAAAAAAAATGTTCCAGCTTGGATTCACTTCCATAAGCAACTTGACTTGCTAAGAAAGGCGACAAGCTGTGTTCATTATTTGCACAAACACAATAAAAGTGAAAATGTTACAAAGCAACATACCACTGGCCTAATGTGCAAATTAAGAACTATTATTTTATTATAATTATTATAAATTATAAAGTAATTGAATGTTTAATCATCCTAGTTCCGATTTCTTGGTATATTATTGTGCAGATGAAGATTTTAGTGCAACGATGAGGAAGAAGTGTTTACAATTTAATGTGAGATATGATATCGAAAGCTCTTTTCCCAGTAATCTAAAATTTTTAAATCAAACCTAAAATCTGCCTGTAAATTTTGCTTCCTTTCACTTGCCTCAAGTACAACACTAATGTCTTGCTAACAGTTGTGACAGTGCTTGAATTTTTCCAAAATCCAAAAAAACTGCTTGATTGGGGTGCCATAATCCTAAAATGTCTCTGAGGAGAACATTACTGACTCATGGCTCTTCAGTGTCTCATAAACTACATATACTAAGTACCTACTTTTTGTCTATGGCAACCTCAAAAAGGCCAGTACGTCATGTATAATTCCCATGAAATTCAAGATTAGAACAAGCTTTGTGATTGGCTGAATTAAGGTTGGGGTAAGTTTTATCTTCCCTTTC
>JAOBRB020043043.1:0-15347 GCA_027575285.2 Zoanthus pulchellus | reverse complement strand
ATTTGGATCAACCACAAAATCGAGAGTTTTTCCCCCTGCGCAAGATTATGATTGCGTTCTCCTAACGTCGAACGCAAAAATAACTAAATGTTACACAGTCTTAGGCATTGATATAATTTATTATAACTACTCAAATGCTTAGTACATATTTATTATATAACATTTATTTATTTGTATATTTTTGTGACCTCTATTTGTATCGCTTTGTATCCTTTGGGGGACTTTATATTTTCTTAATCGACCACTAAATTTGTTTAAATTAGTATATTGTAATTGGGATTCCTGAACTTGTTTAGTTCTACTATTTCAGGAGTCCCAGCACCATCTGTTTGTAAACTTTAAATTATCTTAACTCAAAAACATTTTGTAATATAAGGTGTAAATACTGAAAATTTTGATTGATTGACTGATTGATTATACATGTTGCGATGGTACAAAAATCTCTATATTAAGTTAATTTTAAAACTTTACCTGAGCAAGGTGCAGAAACGAAGTTTGCCTTCTAAGAGACTGCACAAAACGCCTCACCACTAAAACAATATAGAAATAAATAAAAAATATAACTACATTAGAAAAGAAAAATAAATCATTAAATGTAAAATTTTGGTGGATCATTCATCCGATGAATTATTCGGCAAAAAGGGTTAAAAAAGTTGTTGAATGAAAGAGAAAGATAGTGACAAAAAAGAAGATGGATAGATGGGCAGGTGGATGACTTAATGGGTATATAGACCGAAGAATGATAGGAAAGATGGATGAATGGATGGATGTAAGGAAAGTTTATAAACGCAGGAGATAGATTAACAAATAGATTGATGGATGGGAGGTAAGGTAGTTTGATTGGTCATGGGATGGGCTTATACATCGATAACTGAGCAGATAAACAGGTGAGTGAAAGAGTAGACAAATAACGGTGGGAAATCGTGGATGGGTGGGCGTGTGGATAATCGGGTGGGCGTGTGGATGATCGGGTGGTCGGTTGGATGAGTAAGTGAAAGGATGGATCAGTGTGTAAACGGAGCAAAAATAGGATGTACAAATGGATGCATGGGCGGACGAAGAAAAAGATGAGAGGGTAAATTGAAAAGATGATTTATGGACTAATGCATGAATAGATGAATCGATAGAAGGATTAGTCGTGTGATAACGGCATGGTGAGGAGAGTAGCTGAATGGATAAATGGATGGGGGAGTGGGCAGGGCGATTAGTAAAACTGAGAAGTTAAAAAATCATCAAGTTTGAAAACTAGAATCTTTAAAAAAAACAGATCTCTAGATTATCTAGTTTCAGTTTGTATAAAATACCTTGAAGCTTCCCCAATCTCAAATATTCGGGTAGCTGATCCGTAGCAGCTGATATCCAGTTCTCTAGTTGGCGGGCAAATGTCCTGATGTCAGCTAGCAAACTTAAAATAATTTGATAATCGTTGTTACTGGCTTGATTACTTTAATACTTGTTTCTCAGTATCGCTGTGCTTCACTTAAAATAGTTTGATAAACGTAATTACTGGCTTGATTACTATAATACTTGTTTCTCAGTATCGCTGTGCTTCACTTAAAATAATTTGATAAACGTTATTACTGGTTTGATTACTATAATACTTGTTTCTCAGTATCGCTAAGCTTCACCTAAAATTGATTAATCACTTTAACTGAGCACTAGACAAAAGAATTTAACATTGCAGTCATTGAATAGAATTGTCGTTGGCGAATAAAAGTATTTTTAAATAAGAGATGCAATCAGAGAATGTATGTAAGCAGGTGAGAAATATGTTGTAAAAAAACGTATACGTGAAAATACAGTGTAACGTAAATTACGTAAACTCTTGTCGTTGTTGCCTTTTATTTCATGCATATACGTTACCTAGTTACTATAAGTATTTTGTCACAATAATTGCTTGGAAATTACTGCTTAAAAAGTTTTTTAGGTTGAAAAGGTTAAAATATGTTGAAATAAAACGTCTTCGACAGTGCATTATACTGAAGATTACCGCACCCTTGAAAACATTTTATTTTAACACATTTTATATATATCAATTTTTGTTATGAATTTAAAAAAATGAATTGGGCAGACGTGGTTGGCGCAGTTGGTAAGATCTCTGCTTTCCAACCATAAGGTTTGAATACGGCACTTTGCCGATATTCGAATACTTGTGTGAACGTCTTTTCCGTTTAAGCCAACTCAGCTTTGCATCCTCCCGGGGTAGGTAAATGATTACCGGCGTCTGCTGGGAGCTAACCTGCGATGGAATTAGTGTCCCGTCCAGGGGAAGTCAAAGACTCTCATCCGCTTAACACTACGAAAACCGGAGATAAATGTCGGCCCCACTAGCCACTAGGCTCGTATAAAGATTTAGCTTAGCTTTGTTATGAGTTACCAAACTTACCCGTCTGGAACGTCTTGCATGGTTGAAGGCACTAGCACATCCATCAGAACCTAAAAATAGATACAAAAAAGAGAGCGAGTTAATAAAAGCTTTACGTTTAACGTTTTTGAAGAACCAATACAAACAAATCAGGAAAAAAGCAAACCATCGCGCTAACATGCGAAGAGGAATGGCACAAAATGTGGGAAAACGAGAGCAAAAAATGGAAAAACGAAGGAACAAAACAACGAGTGAATGACAAGTGAAAGCCGGAAAAACAAACAAAAATTAAGAGACGAAGGCAGGGGTGGGAAGGACTTTAATAGCCCGTTTCTTGACAACCAATGGGCCACTTCTAAATTTTAGGGCCTTAACAAGTTAAAACTCAATGCGTCAAAAATTTTTAGTTGGCCATACTGATAGTAGACTTATCAGATAAAAGGTAAAAACCTTTGCGGTTCCTATAAAATTTTTATTATGTTCTATTACCGATATCAACACAATCAACAATTAAAAACTAAACCTGCCGGCGTATGGCATAGCACAATCAGAGGTTCTCTAACTGTGGATTGTGCATAATTTACATTAAAACGAAAGCACGATCTATCATTGCAAGAGATTGTGACGGAAATCTACTCATCTTCAGTGGGAATGGTCTATGACACGAGCGCAATCTAGACCCACTTATGGACTTTTTAATGTGCTAAATTTTAAATTTATGCGCTTTTTCCGCATGGCGCACGTCTTTCCAAATCCCTGGAAAGGAGCAAAGTTGGGAGGAAGAGAAAGACAAAGGGATGCAGAACGAAATCAACAGGGAAGTACAAACGGGGAAGTAAAAGAAACTCAAAAAAATCAACGCAAAGGAACATAATGCATTTCAATCAAAAGAAACGACCATTACTATGCGAACCAAATATTTGTGGCAATGAATTCACCTTGTACAGAATAGAGTCACAGACGCACACAACATCCGGAACAGTTTCCGTCTCCATCAGTGGCTTTAGGTGGTCCGGCATGCCTTGCCAGAAGTGAAACAGAAAGTTCTTGATCTGATCAAAATAAAAACTATGTATTATTTCGTAACATAATCAAACGTGGAAAAAACTAAACAAAGCGTGTGTTTTATTTGGGGTTTCTCCTAAGAGGCTTCTAGTAGAATTGAAATATTATTTCTTCTACTCAACGGTCAACCATGCACGAATAACCACGGTAGATGAAAAAAGTAAAAAGTAGAAAGTTTACTTTTTCAGTAGATGTAAGGCTGAAAAGTAAAATTTCAATATTTTCTCAAAACATTTAACTCGTCTTATCGTTTATTAAAAGTCAACTACTTTCTTCATAAATTGTATGAATAAAGTACAAAAGACAATAATGAGAAAAGAAAAGTATTTTTGTATGAGATGGATAAACATATAATTAAGGATGCGTTTACAAGAAAAGATGAAAAACATTACACCGCAAACATCCCAAGCTGAAGAATGTAAAGCAAAAACTGTAATCACATACTTATTTTGACTAAACCAAAACTCTAAAAATCTTTTTCCGCAACAAATTTCACTATTTCCTAATTTTTCATATGCGCTATACCGCTCGAAACCAGTCTCTTGACTGCTTGAAACTAGTCTCTACCGGCCGTATATATTGACACTAGAGCCCAGTCTTGTACGCTGTACCACACTGGTAGTTAGTGTAGAATCAACATTTTCCATACAAAATCCTTCAAAATTTAGTCAAAATTTCAGCAACAAAACGATTGGATATAACATTTACCCTTCTGGAGTTTTACATTAATTTCCGTTTGTTTGTTTCTTATGTCTATTTGGAGGATGAGAGGGGAAGGGGAGAAGGCTTCTAGAAATCTGTATCGAAAAGTTTTAATTGTACTAGCTTAGGATGCCTGTGGTTGAGAAAAAGTATTATGGTTTTAAAAGGAACTTTAGCAGTTTACCTCCTCAAAATTAGCATTGATAGCAGTGTCCAATATACACTGGCAATGGGTCTTGTACATTATCACAAACGTTTCCACCTAAAGAGAAAAAATCAAAAACTATTCTTTCCAGAAGAGCCTCCAATTGAATTTCCTATATTGCGAACAAACCAAATTTTCAAAACTTAAAAAATAACATATACCTATCAAGCTTAAGATCCAAATATATTTCCATTCTTATCATTAATTAAAATGAATTTATTTCAAGCTCAAGTCATAATACGGTTGAAAATAAAAAGCTTTATGTGTGCACCACGAATACAGCCAATTGCAGCCTTGCGGACACCCCGCTATTACGGACACCTCGCAATTACGGACACCTCGCAATTACGGACACCTCGCTATTACGGACACCTCGCTATTACGGACACCTCGCAATTACGGACACCTCGCTATTACGGACAAAGGAAAAATCCCCAGTTGAAATCATAAAGAAATTTATGAAAAGAGCTCTTGCTATAACGAACGCTCGGAATTACGCCTGGTCCCAAACTAAAATTTTCATTGTTTTCTCCCGTTATAACGGACACTTTCGACATGTTTTTAAAAATTGGTGCCACATGAATTCATGTAATTAGCAAAATAATAGTAAGCTATAGCCTTTACATCAACCAAAAAGCCAAGTTTGGCAGTTACAAACCTTCATAAAATTTATAATGTTGTAGTTAAGGTTAAACAACTTGTTTGACATTCAACATACAGCAACGTAGCAGAAGTTGTGTTGTTATAAATCAGTCAACAAATAAAATCAAATAGACCATTTCCGAGTTCCCGTGTGCCTCTGTTTCAAAGCGAGTCTAAGTGCAAATCCATTCTTATGAAAATGACTTTGATTTGCATGAAAATGAAACTGAATACAGAACTCATTTTCACATGAAAGGTTTCGCACTTAGACTCGTTTTGAATCAGAGGCACAAGAGAACTCGGAAATGGCCTATTGAAGCAAGAGAACAAAGCAGCGTGGCAGTACTGAGGGACAGAAGAAGCCTTCCTTCGCCTTTGGCTTCTTAATAAGCCTTTGGCTTCTTTTGGGTTTCCTTGCCATTTTTTTTTATTATTATTTATTGATGTAAATTTATAGTATTTTAGGCAAAATCAATAAACTGAGGTTTGCTTTAAATGTAAAATTGGGGTATTTTTTCCCGCACCTCGCTATGAAGGACTCCCGCTATTACGGACACAAATTTATGGTCCCGAGGGTGTCCGCAATATCGGGAGTTGACTGTACAAAGGGATCGTAAATTAATGTCTCCACTGAGGTATATCATGAACTATATATGGAACTAAAAAATAAACTTTTTAGTTTTTAAAAATAAAATTCTAAAAAGAATAAATATTCATAAAATAAAAAAATTCATAGGTCTAGCCTAAGCATTACAACAAAACGAAAAAGCTACAATAAAGTTGCGTCAATTCTGTGCGAATACCTTGTCCGCAGAGAAATCTTCCGGGATTTCCAACAGGGCAGGATTGGGGAAATCCGGTAAAAGTGTTCCAGTTTTAGAACTGAGGGAATACTTTCGAATAGAGAAGCCATTTCCCTGCAATAGAGGTTTGCAGACGTTAGACAGCAGACGTGTTTTTATCAAAATACTTGATAAATAGGTCAGTAATAAGTAAATAAGTAAGTAAGTACCTAAGTAAAAAGATAAATAAACAGTAATGTAAGTAAGAACATATGTTAATAGGTGATTGAAAACATTAGAAGAAAAGTAAAGATGTAAGTAAGGAAATAAATAAGTAAATAAGAAAGTATGTAAATTAGTAAGTATGTAAATAGGTAAGTAAGTAGGTAAATAAGCAGGTAAGTTAGTATAATATAAGTATCTAAATAGGTAAGAAAATAGATAAATAAACAGGTTAGTAGGTGTATAAGTAAATAGGTAAGTAAGTAAATAAGAACATTAGTAAGTAGGAAACTAAATATGTAAGTAAGCAAATTGGTGCAAAAGTAAAGAACTAAGTAAATAACAAAAATGTAAATAAGTATGTCAATAGTTTAGTTATTAAATAAGTAAGTAAATAACCAATAGGTAAGTAAGAACGTAAGAAAATAGGTACGTTAGTATTTGGGTAAGTAAATAGTTAAGTAAGTGTAAAGTAAATAAGTGAATGAGTGAGAGAGTAAGTAAGTGAGCGCATGAGTAAGTAAGCAAGTAAATAAATAAATAAGTAAGTAGGCAAGTAAGTAAGTAAGTAAGTAAGTAAATAGGTAAGTAAGTAAGTAAGTAAGTAAGTAGGTAAGTAAGTAGGTAAGTAAGTAAGTAGGTAAGTAGGCAAGTAAGTAGGTAAGTAAGTAAGTAAGTAGGTAAGTACGTAAGTAAGTAAGTAGGTAAGTAAGTAGGTAAGTAAGTAGGTAAGTAAGTAAGTACCTTATTTAGGTGTCAAGTGTTAGAACTGGCCAAAGAGCTACTAATTTAGGACTTAAACCTTAGCACTTTTTAAAGTTGACGAAGACCTTTAATTTGACAAATACACACGTAAACGTGCACTTCTCCAAAAGAATATGGTGTAAAGGATGACGCTTAACCATGAGTACTTCATTCACACAACCTCGTGTAAAACAGAAATCGGGCAGTTTTATTGTGTTTTTTTTATAAATATATTTACTGTTTCAAAAGCTTTAGAAGCTATAAGGGATCCGTATATATTTTAAAGGAAATTTTTTTCACAACCGTAATGTCAAGAAAACTTCTGCAACTTTCAGTGCTGTCAGCCACCTTCTACATACAGCAAACATGTTTGCGACACTGAAAATAAGAGTTTTCCTAAGATCCCGTATGAATAACAACAAAGGCGCACAATGCCTCATGGTTGAGTGTAATCTCTTAACGTCCTAGACTGCGAGCAGTCTCTTTCTTTTCCTCATAATAATCTAAATTTTAAAGTTCGAGCAGGATATATAACTGCTTGAAAAATGCTGACTGGTTTTAACATAATTGTTTTCAGCTTCAAATGATTATGAGGAAATGAAAAAGACTGCTCTGGCTGTCTATTAGCGTCCTCCGTATATCCGAGGAAAGGCAAAAGTCTATCCATACGCAGATCTAAGAGCAAAAACAGCACTTTCTCCTCAATTATTGTAATGACCCTGTGTGTTCGTCCAGCCGAAAATGGAACCCGAGCCTCCCACACGATAGACTGGTACCTTACAAATTAGGCTATAACCAGTCCTCCTGAGACGCGGTCGGTTGGGAGAATAATGTCATGTTTCGATTACATATTAATAATATATCAGTTCGTAACTTTACGACACCTTGGACTTTTACATAAAGCTAGAGTTTTGTTTTTATAATTAAACTCGTTCAAAGGTATTAAGAGCAAGGTTATAGTATAACACACTTTTAGTTTAATTTTAAATATCTTAAATCAAAGTAATGGGGTGAGTGGGATCGCACATGTCTTGTATTTCCCGGATTCTCAGGCCCCCACCCATGAAAAAAAGAAGGTTTTTTTTATACGCAACTGGACAACTGTGAAATGATAATAAGAGATACTTACATCATTCTTGAGTTTGGATCCTGAAAATCTAAAAACAAGATCGAGGGAATTCATTTTTGAACTGAGATTTTCAAACTTAACATCATCAAACTTTCACAACTTGCACGCGCGCGAAAATCCATGATGGCAAAGGCAGTAAAGAATCGACAAAAACGTGGCAATAAATAAAATAACCCGCACTAAATATAGTTTTTTTTCAAAAGAAACTAGTAAAGCTCAAAAAACTACAGCTCAAATTTGTCAATAAAGAGAGACATGTTCTTATGGAAACTTTATGTTTAGTAATGTTTGAGTACTTAGTTCTTATGAACAATTTCTTATGAACATTTAGGAACTTGGTGAGGTTCCAAGGAGTAGAGATAATAGGACTCGAGGTCCCTTACAAGGATCTTACTCCTGATCCTACGGTTTAACGTTTTTATCCGAGAGGACGCGAAAGCCTAACCATTTGCAGAATTTGGAGCAAAGGCAGCACTTTCTCCTCAATTATTTGGAGACCTCCCGCACAATAGACTGGCGCCTTACCAACTGGGCTAACCTGGCGGCGTAATGTTTTGTGGGTAGAGTATCTTAAACTTAAATTTTTCTACAGGTGGTAACAAAAATACCCGACAATGTTAACTAAAGAATACTTTGCACTTTACATGATTACATGTTAAGATTTGCTTTGGTATAATGCTCAAACATTTCAACTTTCAATTTCCGCTCCTTAGAACATCAAACATGGAAGAACAAAAGAGACGCTATTCTTTTGTCTGGATCAATAATCATAGTTTAATCAACCGGCCTTGAAGCCCCGACTCAATTAAACCCTAACAATTGTCTCCAACTATTTTTGGCCACGTTAAGTACTTCCTGAAATCTGATTTGACCTGTCAACGCACCATCAGAATGGACTGTGAACCGAAATTTAAAAAGTGTGCAAAACTATACTCACCTAGTCAATCCTTTCCCCGAGTAAACCGAGTGGTAATATGCGGAAGACTCTTTTATCCCTATTCCGTAGTAATGATATCTGGAAAAGAAAAAGAGGATTAAGAACAGTAAATTAAATGCTTTATACGTTTTTGTGTGACTAGTTTCATAAAGACGTGGGCTTTATTACCATTTCAAAATGAACAAACAAACGTAGAAATGACGAAGGCTTACTTTGAATGACCGCGAGTTCCTAGTCGGCGAGTCGTAAGCTGTGGAAACTTCTGACGAATTGTCTGTTAAAAAGGATATTTTATTTTAAAGAATAAATATTAAAACTTTTTAATCTATTGGCTTAACCCTGAATACCTTATACGCAATTACGACTAAAATTTACAACTTGCTTGACAGAAGAATTTGTTTGACGTCTACTGGCTTTAGAACTTTCAATGGAGATGGTAAACATGAAAAACAATGAGCTTTGAAATTTTCCAAAACAAAAATACAAAGACGCTCAAAATAGCTAGATTAAATAAAGACACAATCTATTCATAGTCATTTGAACAGTTTCCTCTACAAGACTTAAACTTTTTGCAATGTTTCTGAAAAGAAAGTAAAAATTTCCCTATAAGTACTAAGACGTTTTTCCTTTTTGGTATGCGGTGCGTACTTCTAAAGTGAAATCGGGATTAATTATAAAAATTTTGCATACTTAGAACAAGTAAACAAACCTTTCCAAATGTTGCCGCGCAAGCAGCTCCTATTTTGTTTCTTCGACAAAATTCGAGGTAGTGCGCATACAGGATACATCGCGGCAAGCAAACACCTTCACACATTACATAGTTCTCATCCAGCCTGAAGGAAAAAGTTAAGAAACGAACTTTAAACAAAGTTTTAAAAAATATGCGCCACTTAGCATTTCACTATAAAAACTCAAACGAACGCAAAAAAAAAGAAAGAAAAACAGTTTCCAATCATTTGTGTAAAGGTTGAGCAAAGTTTACCCGGTCTCAAAAAGAAGGGACTCGAAGGCTGTTTTTTGACAAAGAGGAAAAGGTAAACTGTAAATTACGTCACTAGATTCTACTTTATTTCTAGGTTAGAGACGTGAAGATTTGCAGTTGAACTCAATGAGGACAACATACAAGAACGGAGTTGTCAAAACGCTTAAACTGAACAGTTTACTTTGTACAAGTGGTTTGAGAGTTCTGAAAAACAAAATTTAGCTTCGTACCCCCTCAGAGAGGTCAACTTGAGCAAATAAATCAAAGGTAATTCGAATTGTTACAATCACGTAAAAAGGGCAGAGTAATAGTTCAAAGTTTATTTCAAATGCTTTAAAAAACACCATTTACTTGTTTACACTACCCAATAAAAGTTCGCTACTTTTAACAATTTTTTAGAATTCTTATGAACAAAATGGTTGAACCAAAACAAATAAGTTAGAGCATTAAAATCCTGTTCAAAGTTTGCAGTTTCGACATAGTTAATGTTTTCCCCCCACTTGAGTCAGACTGGCTTTTTTTACCTATGAGGGATGGTTCAACAGACCATAAAAAAAGCTGGATGAAAAAATATGTACTGAATTTTAAAACTTTAAGTTTAAACACAAAACACATTTGTGTTTTCATTTTGTCTACAAACAACTAACTGAATCAGTAAATTAGCATTCGAACAAAAGATCTTTGCTACATCCGCATAGCCGCATAGAGCATGCCACGGTCTTAACAAGCAGTCGAACTTTAAAAGTAATTTAAATTTGAAAAGGTCTTTCGTTTAAGCCAACCATGGCTAGCAGTTGACCTAAAACGAAGGTGACGAGTTGAAAGAATATGTGTTGTTTGTTTTTTGCCGCATCTAATGTTGAGTGTGCTAGAATTCAATTATTTTGATGCCGACAGATTGTTTACCCAATCTGACATAAGAACGTTCTTGATTTGTTTTTGGGTTGAAAATAGAAAAAGGCACAAAACGTTTCGAATGAGTACAAACTTGCGACGGATCTTAAGGCTCTTCAATTTGGTTCAGTAACTGTTCATGTACAACAACTAGTTAATTTTCTTTTTGACATACAAGACTTTTGAAGCAGCCACTTTCATAACCAAGGTTTGCCGTACTCGATTTGTGACAGATGTCCCTTTTCCGGTAGATTTCCTGATCAATTAAATCTGGTTTTTATTTGGAACAACGATTGCAAAAGAAATTGACAACTTTTTGTGAGATGAACAAAAAATTAATTTAGTACATGAGCGAGAATAATAGATTTTTAGCACAATTTATGGGAAATAAAGTAAAAGATGAAAATGATTTGCGTGCAACGAACTACGCGCGCTTTTTTATCGCGTAACAGATTGAGTTATAGTGAGCCGTTATGCATAGCGCGAAAATGGTTTTAAATTTTGCTATTTCTTCATTGGAGAAATTATAGTTACATTTTGAACCTTATTTCAACTAAAAACGCTATTAGGGCTGTTTAAACAAAGCTTTCTTTTGCACAATGTGTGGTCTAACCAAGAACAATTCTAGTGAACTGCACTGATCCAAGAAATACATTCTACCATTTTAAAAAAGTAAAAAGTGCCATAAATATAAGTGCTATAAAGTTTACTTTTCTGAGATTCGTTATTGCAACAGCTATTAAAAGGATTCCTATCTTTTTAATGTCGCATCAAGTTACTATTAAAAATTTTACTAAACTTCATGCAAGCTAAAAGGTTGTTACAAATAGATTCCCAGGTATTTCTTTTAGAAAACAGCAGGCCGTTAAAAAAGTACCGACAACCACAATATACTATCACTGGTGCAGTATGTTTTCACCTATGGCTGTCAGATAAATGTTTCTTAATTGGCCTCTCTGTTTACTGTCAAAAAAATGAGTTTGTTTTTCTTCCAAAATGGAGAAAAATAATGTCTTCTATACAATAACTGAGAACTTATTCTTTTCCTTTTCCGCCAATTTCTCTTAATGGCAGGAAAAATTATTTATATTTAAAACAATTGTTCCAAACTATCAACCGATAAAGTTAGATCGCTCGCTTTTCCTCTTTGTAATCAGTAGAAAACAAAATACAACGGTAAAAATCCTTGATGAAAAACTTGCGGCGGCAGTTAGCAAATTTAGGTAAACAAAAGTCTGTGCTTTTGAAGAAAATGTCAAAGAACGAAACTCAAAGGTGCGTGCTTGCTGTGCAAAACACTTCATGTATATCATCACAAAATTAACCAAATGAGCGCTTACCATTTCAGAGTTTTTGAAAGTTGTTCCTTTCTAGATTTGCTTGAACCCGTGTTTCCTCGCAGCGATTTCGCTTCTCCAAACTCCTCTCTGAAACCACCAACACCTGAATCAAACAACGTTGAAATTGTCTTATTAGACTAGGGAACAATTCATTTTCTCTCGGTTGGTTGTCATACATGCCGATAACTAGACCCACTTCAAACGCGTGTCTATCTTCCCTCAAAAGCCCTCGAGTTCCGATCCACGAAAGAAATAAAACTCACACTTGACATTTTTTTGCGCTTTTTTCTTGCTTCGGGAAGTTTTTCGTCTCATTGCGCACATCAGCTCCCACGATAAAATCTGTGTGTATTCGCGTATTTTAACGTCCGTGAAAACATTAAAACTGAATAGGTTTAAAGATATTCCCTAAATGTAACGTTCCATAAAATTTGCCATTGTGGTCTTTTGTTTGAAATATTCGGCCAATACTGCTCAACAAAAAAAAGTTGTCACGAAATTTCTTTCGCTAAAAAGACTGATTTCCGCAAACAGGGGCAAGCTGTTTGACCTGTCGAAGACTAAAGTGTGAATTTTGTAACGGAATGCCGCTCTTCATCTGTGGTTTTAATGTTTAGTGCGATTCCAGTTTGGTGCTCGATTGCATGCATTAGACTGATAAATGCACGAACCGATCTTTAAAATTGTTTTTTCTCTTGAGTGTCATTACAGATAATTAAGAGACAAAGTACTAAGAGTTAGTTGTGGACCTTTTAAGATCTATGAATAAAGTACATGTCTTTTCTTCACCTAAGCCGCAATGGAACAAAGCAAAACAATAGAGGAAGCGATTGCAGGAAGACAGTTGATGTTATTTTAGATTACAAAGGAAAACTCGTCCAGCTGTATGATAAAAGCATTATTCTTTCCTTCAAAGAAAGCACGCGTTTATTTATTATTGATTAACTGATTACACGCAAAAAGCTTTGTCAGCAAGAAAATTTTTGCGCACTTTAAATATGAGCTTACTTATTTCTCTTTGGCGGGGAGATCAAAATTTGACACTATCAATCCGGCTTTAGCTTTGGACTGTGTAACTACTCATCCGACAGTTTTCCTCTAAAAAACGATAGTTGTATAAAATCAGAATTCTTTTCACAGTTTGAAAACTATATCATAATTCTTAAAATCAGTCTCGGTTCAGAAGACGGCATGTTTAATGTTTGGAAAATAGCGTGTATAATTCATGAAAGTAAGTGATAAACATACCTTCAAAGTCATTATTAATCTCGTCGACTAACGGTTCCTCTTTCAGCTGCTTATATTTCTTTAATTTTGATTTTTGACGTTTATACCTTGAATAAAGTGTTTTCTTTGATGCTCTACAAAGAACAGATCGAGCCGAAGTTCCGTCATACAAGCGCTGTTTGGTCCGAGTTGTAGGCATCGTTTATCAACCAAAACCGGAATACTCAGCCAATCTTGTGCGGATGAAACGAGAGCTAGGTCGTGCAACCAAGCCGTCGAAGTGGGCAACACTTTTGCATTGAGCAGTATCAACGAACTACAGCGATTGTAGAAAAATGCAAATCACTGTCAAATTGTTAAGAGTCAAAGCATTTCGAAGCATCAACAGAAGTGTATATTCAAATCCGAGAAGGCCGGCTAACAATGGATTAGATCTCGGTAAGTTGACAGGATGAAGAGTCTAAGAATCAATTAAAGCAAACTACCCGCGAAAAGCAAATTTATTACGTCACTAAAGTTTATCAGTTCCTATCCTACGCATTTCCGAGTAATTAAATAATCAATGGGCTGTTTCTGTAAGACAATCAACATGACCGACGCAAATCGAGTTTTAACTCCCAACCGTTTGCCGTGAATGGTCACCATAGAAACAATAACGGTAACAAAATAACAAAGTTTTGACGGATGACACAACAAGCAAACTTCTCACAAATGTCACAGGAAGACAAACGAGAATGTAGACACAGAATACAGACACAAGAAATCCCTTCACATTATTTAATGCCTTTGAAATAATTTTTGGATTGTACGATTGCTACGAAAGTGTTTAAAATTCGTAGAATTCGACAATATGATTACCAATACCACGTGTGACTATTTACAAAGATATATTATCTTTGAGGCGTTGACATATTTAACCTAAAGAATTCGTTTATCAGTTATAAAATCATATGGTTGGATTGATTTTTGGCTTTTGTTTGAATTATTTTTAAACTAGCCAGCACTAAGTGTGGTAATATTTTCAGCTTTGTTTTCTTTTGTTCTTTCGCTACTCTGGCTGTGTTTTGATGACCAAACTGAAGTGGGAGAATTTGCAGCGTGCCATTCTCCGAATAGTGACAACCTAGAAGGTATTTAAAAACGAGCTCAAGCAAGTTGTGGGGTCCACTAAAACGTAGGGTTTTTATGGCGGAAACAAACTATTACTGTTTTTGTAGCATTTACTAAAAAATAGAAAAATACATTTGCTGCGAGCCATTTTCTGAGTAGCACCGGGGAACGTAAATTAGGATGCTTAACAGCGATAGAGCAAGTTGTGTGGTCCACTGTAAGTTGTTACTGATTTTCTTGCAAGTCACTGATTCAGAACTATTTGTGTTAGAACTCGTAGAAAAATGCTTTGTGTTTTAGCTATTTCAACATCACATTTACGAAGAATACTTCACTGCTGCTAGTTCAAGTCTTGATTCAGTGTTTGAATAACAGATTGAAATAACAAACGTATGTACTCATGTTTTGCATGTGAATATGAGATTAGACAAGGCCCGGCACAGAGGTTTAATACATGTTTAAAAGAAATACATCCAAGAAAACATTTTAAGTGTAACTTCTTCCAAATAATATTCACATGATTAATCTCTGCATTATGTTGCACAAATGTTTATAAAAGACAAAAACAAGTCGTTCGAGAAATGTAACACAAGTATAACAACTCAAATAATTCAAACAGCCAAATCTAACAAGGGACAATACAGTCAATAGCTACCTTCTCTTTCATATTCTCAAAGATAACCATTATCACAAATGTAAAGATACGATGACAACAGTCTTCTTAAACAATCTTTACATATCATCCGAGAAGTCAGAAGGTGCATCAACTCTTCACCCGTCTCACATTATCTCAATGGGTTACACCCAATATTTCTCAATTGAGAACACGGGTCATACCCGAATGGAATTAGTCATTCGAGTCATCTGAAGGCTAACTCAGGTCGAGGCTTTTCAGAACCCATGCGACAACCAATAAATCTGTGATTTAATATAATCCATATCTGGTTGTCGTGGCGGTTGCATTTATTCATAATGGATGGTAGTAGTAGTAAAGGAGAGAA
>JAOBRB020042932.1:0-15352 GCA_027575285.2 Zoanthus pulchellus | reverse complement strand
CGTCATTTCTATACTTCATTGGCCTATGAAAACACACCTCTCGACCAATAAAAACCACTGTACTATCTTAAATATTTCATAAACTTCTTTAATACACACCTTGAATCTAAATAGCTCCATGGAAATAACTGCGCACTTTCCAAAAGATTAGGCATTTCAGTTCCCTATGATGAAGAAAAGTAAGAAGCTCTATTGAGTCTCCCATCATAACTCAACAGACACTTGCATATCATATTGTGCTTAAATACACACAGCTACTGAAATCGTCACTAAAATCACGTTGCTATATGGCCGATCATATACAAGGAGAGGTTGGCTAAATGTCTAGAGTTATATAAAAACATATATTGAACCAAAAGCATTGTAATTTGTAAACATGGTTGCCACAGCTATAGGTGTTTGAAATTCTCTGACTTTTCCCTGACAAATGTAAAATTTCCCTGACCGACTGAATTAACAATTTCACAAATTAGTCCTGATAATGGCCTCCAACCTCCCCTCACAGCCATCCTCTCCACCCATTTATTAATGCTTTCAGCAAGACACACGCAGTGTACATAAATTGATAGTTCCTTAACGTAACATGTAAAAAGGATTGACTTTCTTGAAAACCTAACATCATAAATAAATTAACATAAATTAGAAAAAAATTCCTAAAAAAAACTTTTAAACCTAAAACCTTAAACCTAACATAAATTAGTATTCTTAAAATTTCACTTTTCCCTGACTTTTTTCAAAGATGTAAATTTTGCCTGACTCAAAGTGAAATTCCCTGACTTTTCCCTGACCTTAAGAATTTTTTTCCCTTACTATTTCCTGACCTGTGGCAACCATGGCAAAGATTTATCTTAAAGAATAAACATAAATTCAGGCAAAAAACAAAAAAAGTTGTTAATAACAATGTATTTTACACATTTATATATTTCTTCCGAAAATTGTTGTTTGGGTGGAAAGTGGAGGATAGCAGTGGAGGAGAATTAAGATATCAGGGCCCGGTTCCTCAAAACCCGATTAGCGTTAACCCAGGATTAAATTTTTAATCCACGTTTCTGTTTCCTACCTTCTATAGATTGATTTGACGTGGAATTTTGGATTTAAGAAGTTTCTTTGACATTGGTAAGACCGAGCAGAATTTTGTAAGCATTATAAAGCCATACTTATCAAAAACGGAACCTCAAAGTTTTGTTATCATCCAGGATTAAAGCTAGTATAGGAGTTTTGTGGAACCGGGCCCTGCTTTTTAAAAAGAACATTCTCTGGTTAGCCGAGTTGATAAGGCGCCAGTCAACAGTGACGGAGGCTCGTGTTCGATTCCCAGCCGAACCACTACAGGTGCTGCCTTTGCTTTAAAATCTGCAAATGGTTCTAGCTTCACGTTAGATAAGGACGTTAAACCAAAGGTCCAGTGAGCCATGTGTCACAAAACTCCTTAGGCCGTTTACATGTTTACTCTTGTAAAAGAAAATGTACACAGTGTACAAAATCTAGCAAGTTTTAAGGAATTGTAAAATATTTTGAGCTGCGCCACTCACAATCGTCCGTAAACTGACTTTGTCTATTTTTCTATCGACATTGTAAGAATGATTTTACATATTAAATTACAACTGAAGATTATAACCCACATATTAATAACGTTTGGTAAAATATACTTCTGAAAATATTTGAGCGATAAGATTAACAGTTTTAGTGAAAAAAAACCCCGGACAACTGCTTTTAAAGACATGTTTTGGCATGCCTATGCCATCATCGTGATAATGATATTGATGATGATGATAATGATGATTATGATAATGATGATTATGATAATGATGATGATGATAATGATGATGATGATAATGATGATGATGATGATGATGATGATAATGATGATTATGATAATGATGATGATGATAATGATAATGATGATGATGATAATGATGATGATGATGATGATGATAATGATGATGATGATAATGATGATGATGATAATAAGGATGATGACAATAATAATAAACTAAATATGTGATATTCAAACAGTTCTGTCAACATATCGTTACCTCCATAACTCCGTTTTCATTTCCGAACATTATCAGTAGATGAAAAAGGCAAGAATGCAGTTTTGCTACAGCTTCTGCAGCTTGACTCTGGCTAAAATAAAAAGATAAAAATGTTTTTACTGTAGTTACAAATACTGTAAAGAATAACCAAATTCCATTTCCAAATCCTTAAGGTAAGCCAAGTCATAAAACCGGTTTGTTTTTCCGCGTTTTTTGTGGACCAGAAAAAGAGATCTAAGCTAAGTTAAATCCTTTTACGAGTCTAACGGCCCATGGGGCCGGCGCTTATCTCCTAATTCCGTAATGTTAAGCAGATGAGAATGTTTGACTCCCCCTTGAGGGGACACTAATCTATCGCAGGTTAGCTCCCAGCAGACGCTGGTACTCATTAACCAACCCCGGAAGGATTGAAAGCTGAGTTGGCTTTAGCGGAAAAGAAAGTCACACAAATATTCGAATCTCGGCAAAGTGTCGAGATCAAACTGGGCAACTGGTGGTCGGAAAGCAGAGATCTGACCAACTGCACCAACAACTTCCGCCCATGAAGAAGAGAGACCTGAAACAAAAGGTGGCCTAGTGAACGCTTCACTCATAGTTTTTTTTTCAAATGCAAAAACCAAAAAGTCGCAAAATTGGGCTGTCATGTATCACACCTTGTAAAGGGTTAGAGACTGTTTCAGTTAGTGTTTTGTTTAATAAACCCACTTGCTATGTGTATTAGATAAACTTCTTGTCCAGCGTGTCGCCACCACGTGCATATATCTGTAAACAAACCACGCCTTTCAGCCTCTAACCCTAATTTACTTCATTCGTATACGAACAAGAAAAAATTCTGAAAACAAATTTGTGCAAAAGGCATTCAAACAAAACTAACAAAAAAATTACCAATAGGCTGTTATGACGTTGCCCCAGTTGATCTGAGAAAACACACATCCCAGGAACACAAAACTCTCGTTGCAGCGTGAATAAAGCTGAAATATAAACACATAACATTAACACAGCGTATGGGTTAATGATGACCACATTATTTAGCTCTGAAAACTATTTTGACATTTACTTTAGGAAGTGAGTGAGAATTGAATGACAACAACTCAATCAAAGTATTGCTACGGGAAATGTGTGAAAATCTTGTAACTTAATTATTTTCAACTTAAAATGCTATAGGGAAAAGTTACAAAAAATCATAGCAAAACAAAAAATATTAACAGAATAAATAAAGATCAGTACAACTAGATTTTATAAGGGAAGAGAAGATTAAATAAAAGGCAAATCATATCAATATATTAACATGAAAATGATTGCAAATAAATGAGCTACTGACCTCCTGGTTCGAAGCCTGGGCACTAAGTGAATTAACCAATCATATTTATCGTAAACAATATTATTAATATTATTTATTCATTTATTTATCCATCTATTTATTTATTTATTTATTTATTTGCTGACTTAGGTTCAAAATATTTTAACATAAAAGCACGGTTTTAATTAAAATGACTAAGAACCTAATCAATGGTTATTATATCAGCTCTACTTGTTACTTTTACGGCAACTTGCCTTCGAATTAAATTAATTCAAAGGAATGTTTTGAATAGGACGTTCATACCTCCAGCATTAAATCCATATTAGGAATCGTCGGATAGAACTCCATCCAAGGCAACATGAAGAACTTGGAATGGTAAACTCTGGAAATGTAAGCAGGTGTGTCGGTGGAGGCAAGGTCGTGTGCAAAAAATGACCAAAACAGGTTCATCACACTCATTCCACTGTGGCTAACTGCAAAAAATTCACTTTCTTTTTCAGAGAAGTTTAACAGGAAATATTGAAATGTAATTGCAAACCAAAAAAGCACTGAGAGAGAGAGCGCAGACCTCCGCCAAGCATACTGTGATCCCCACGCAACATTACAGTTCTATATATATGTTATATCCCCATTCTATTATGGAATCAAATTTCATAAACTTTGGTTAAACGTTAAATGTTAACAAAAAAATTAAAGTGATCTAGAATCCAGGATCACCCTCAAAATTCCATCAGTTCTTCCATGTCCCATTTCTGACAACATCTGAAAATTTCATCAAAATCTGTCCACAACTTTTTGAGTTATGTTGCTAACTAACTAACTTACTTACTTACAAAACAAACCCCGGCAATAACATATCCTCCGTGGCGGCGGTAGATATTAATCAGAGTTCAGCATTTGTAACGCTTTACATATTCCTCAATCAAACAAGAAAGGAAATTCAGAAAACATCACTCAGAATACTTGTTGTATTGAAAATTGTCAAATATATCTTTGAAAACTCTAATTTTTTAAAAAAGTAATCACAGGTAAAATTCACTTTTTGCTTGACTTGTATTTCCTTTAGCAACCGCAACAGTGAATGCTTGCTTCAAGAAAAGATCAAAAATAAAAATTAAGGTATTAAGTCAAAGAAAGCGGTAATCATTTCAAATAATTGCAGAAACATCAGTTTTTTCAAAAGTATCGTAAAAACATTTGTAAAATTAAAGGTTTCCAGTGGTAAACTCGTGGAGTAAGTAAGATACTGTGTCAGGAAGCTGTTGTATCTTGACTGTTGATAGATTTAAAAGCATATTACACACGTGATCAACCATATGTGCTGCATGGTTTGCCGAAGTCATGTACCGAACACCGAAATACCACGTGACATACTGAACGTCATTCATTGGTAGCCAAATAAGAGCATTCTTAACGACCATTTAACGAATGTATGAATGCGCTTGCGGAACTTGAGACGATCGGAAATCGATTACAAATTTACTATTGCTTACGCCTGACATCCTGATTCCTCAACCATCCCGATAGCTCTCCACGAGCTAAAAATTATAAAAAGTTATCCGTCAGATAATTTTAACACATCATTTACTACCTTTTGGTTGAAATATGGATTATCTCCGTAGATAGTCTAAGAAACTAAAGAAGTTAGCCCTACGTCAAAAAATGAGGATGCTAATTGACAGGTAATAACAATATTAAAAGATGAAACAATAATTACAAGTTATCAAAGACAAACAACAGATGCAAGGTATTTGAACCCACGAACTTCCGTGGTCTAGCTGGATGGTCAAACCACTGAGCTACTGGTCTAGCTGGATGGTCTAACCACTGACCTACTGGTCTAGCTGGATGGTCTAACCACTGACCTACTGGTCTAGCTGGATGGTCTAACCACTGACCAACTGGTGAGCAAGGGTCGATTTTCTGAGTCAAGACTGGGATCGCGTCGCGCTGGCAGACTTAAAGAACATAAAAAACGCATTAACAGCATTATGCTGTCACATTAAGACATATCAAGATGTGGCAAAACAACCAATATTACATGCGAAACTCACCGGGAAAATGCATTTGTAAACAACCAATGGTATCAGTGAAGAGTGCAACCATGTCAGACGCCTGCGGAACTTCCGGTTCGTTCCACGGAGGTATAGATTTGTTCCTGTTACATTTTGGACAAAACGTATAGTCTTACAACATTCTTTAAATGAATAAAAGATAGTAAACCTTCATCTCCTAGTGTTCTGCCAACTTACGCCTATCAACTAGTGAGAGATCTGGGACCTGTTGTTCAGAAACCGATTAATACTTAGCCAGGGTTAAGATTTTAACTTAATTTTTAGGATTTTATCCCCTTTAAAAACCCTTGGGAAACTGTAATATTGAAGATTCATAAATCTTTTCTTGGAATAGAAATTCCTCTTTGAAAAAATTCAAACAGCATTCAAGAAACTGCTCCTGAAAGTTTCACTTAACATAGGTAAAGTTAACCAGCTTTTAAACGGCCGACAACAGGGCTCGACGTTGCGACCTGTGGGGTCGCCAATGCGACTTGATTCGGTAAGCTGGCGACTAACTTTTCACTCATGGTCGCCAGTCTGGACTCCACGATTTCAAGTTATAATTAGGTGCTAGCAACCACATTTGAAAATTTAGAAGCCAGCTGGCCCCAAGATTTTTTTCTAAAGTCGAGCCCTGGACAAGGTTTCTATTTTGAAAATCCAAACACTACCCTAAAAGATAATTTACCTTTTCTTAAAGAAGAAATTGCTTTTTAAATTTTAATTAACCAACTTTTAAACAGCCAAGGCAAGGAGCTAGTTAATCATCCTTCAAGTCTTACAGAAAAGGAGATAAGCTGTATGTTTGGAATTAACAAGGTTTGTGCTATGAGAATCCAAAGCACCTTTTCTTAAAGAAGGAATTGCTCCATATATTTTCAAGGCATTCCCCTGGGTATATTCCAGAACCCATCCCCATACTTTAGCGGAAAAACCTCAAGGTCATAATATGACTTGTGTTACAACAGCAGCAACTGAAATTCAAAACACATAAAATACAAAAAGTACAATCACGAGTCCGATTTTGATTTGTTCATATAAGTATTAAAAACGTTTTACACAAAAGTGAAAAGAATCTGTTTTTTCCAGGAATTTTCAAGGGTCCTAGAAAAAAATTTCAAAAATAAAAGAGTTTTCCAGTTTTTCTGTAGTAGTAAGCATCATGTCTATATGGTGTTTGAGCTCATATTGGGCCGAGACTAAGCTGATTTTAACAAGATTAAAAAAGATCTTCAAGGAGTACTTGAAAACCTTGAAAACAAACATTTTGTCAAAGATACGCAATCATCTTTGCATTATTAGCGGCCATTTGAGCTCAAAGTTCATTAAGATTGGATTTTGAAGAGCACAAATCCAATCTAGCTTACCCTGGTACTGGTGACGGCAAAGGACATATCCACGGCTCAAACGTTCTGCAAATCAACGTCCACAATGCTTCAAGCTCTATAACGTAAAAAGGTTGGAACCAGCTGATTAAAACTAAGTTATTCAACTGTTTAACATAAGCACTAAACGATAAATAAAGAGGGTAGACGTAGTTGGCGCAGCTGGTGCTTTCCAACCACAATGTCCGCAGATCGATCCCCCAGTTTGCCAAAATTCGAATATTTGTGTGACCTTATTTTTCCACTTTAAGCGAACTCAGCTTTCCGTCCTTCAGGGGTAAGTAAGTGACTGCCAGTGTTCGAAGGAAGCAAACCTACAATGGACTAGTATCACATCCAGGGAGAGTCGAAGACTCTCATTCGCTTAACACTAAAGAAACTGGAATTAAGTGCCAAGCCACCAAGCTTATTAAGGATTTAGCTAGATGACTAAAAAAGCAAATAAACAAATTACTGATAAAAAAACAGTTTAAAAAAAAATTTGTTTATTAAATGATACAAAGTGTAGTTTAACTCTATTAAAACGCAATTATTGACAAAAAACAATAGCAATTTAGGCCCGAATAAGTAGCTTTCTAGAGTTAAGATGTTTTAATCAATTCAAATCTCATAAAAATGAGGTTAAACTACTTCACAAAATAAAACTAGTGAGCACCAGGCCCCCACTCCTTCATTGCTATTGAGACTTTCAAGCTAGAGAGGTAGCATGGCACTGCAATACTACAGAGTCACATTCAAAGATAATTTTGTGCGAAACAATTAAACTCTAAAAATGGGAAACAAAAAACGCTCGAGATGAACTTTATACAAAGAATAATAAAATGCGAGCAGTTGAAATGCAACTTAGATAAGGGTAAGTAATATCTTGGATTAGTATATACACAGAAGGGACAAACATTTTCGCGCACGCTGATTGGCTAGGTCGGAGGTGAATAACCAGGTATTATTCACCTCCAAGTATCAGAAGAAAAACAAAAATTCTTACCGTTTGGATTTGGCTTGAAAATATCGCATAAAGTTACTTTTTTTATCAGCTAGTTATTCAACTTAAGCATAACAATCATATACTAGAAAAAATTACTTGATTCTGATTGGTCAAGAGCAGTGCAATTACTTTGTTTTTCAGTGCAGAAATTAGTAATTTCGTGCAATTACAATTTCAAACATATAAAATCTGACTGGATAATAAACAATACAAAGCTAATCGTGCTCATGCTATTTTGATTTATTTTAAAACACACTCGTGCAAATTAATTCCATATTGAGCTCGAATCGAAGGTGAATACATGTACTAATTATTCACCAAATTGTCAGTAAAAGTGGTGGATATTTACGTCGCTGTTTCGCTTCAGCGGGCGGAAATGGTTAGTGCAGTTGGTAAGACCTCTGCTTTCCAACCACAAGGCCCCCGGCTCGATCCCAGCACTTTGCCGAGATTCGAATATTTGTGTGACCTTCTTTTCCGCCTAAGCCAACTCAGCTTTCCATCCTCCTGGGGTAGGTAAATGAGTGCAAGCATCTGCTGGGAGCTAACCTGCGATGGATAAGTGTCCCGTCCAGGGGTAGTCAAAGACTCTCATCTGCTTAACACTAAAGAAACCGGAGATAAGTACCGGATCCATGGGCCACTAGGCTCGAAAGGATTTAGCATTTAGCTTCGCTTCAGCAAGTAATTGTTAATTACACATTTGAGGATTTCTTTAAAGGTATTTACTTTGTGTAGGTTTGTCCATATAAGGTATTCTTTAACATAATAACCTTTTTCCAAGCCGACTGCACCGTTGCCAAATACTTGTGCTGAACGACATACGATAAGCTGCTGGCACAGGAATCCCAGATAGTGTGACAGCATGTTGATATACGGTCGCCACATAGTGTATAGGCTGCCTGCGACATGAATACCAAGCTCTGCTCTCTGATTTGTCATATGTTTAGTGAGCCAGTCCAGAGTCTCAACTAACTGTTAGAAAAAATGGTATCAGTTTCGTTAAAGGGAAGCTGGACTCCCAAATCATTTGTTGATATGTTAAACAACGTGTGTTTGGGATTTCAGAGATGTGTTTTTTATACTGATTGCTTGATCCATATCCTTAGAAATAAACAACAAAATGTGCTTAAGTAGATCTTGACTAAGATAGGCGCCATACTTAAGCAAGCGATCTAGAGACTAAGTGTTGACGTGACAAAGCATTTTACAAACAAAAATAACGTCTTTACTTGCTAATTTCGCTAAAAAGGCCAGCGATAAACACAGCGCGAACTTTCGATTTAAGCAACTTTTCTGAACCTGCGATACAAATAAGCAAAATAACGCCCAAGTGAAGGTTTTATCAGCCCATTTTGTAAAAATGTTTTGAAATACCGATTAGTGACTTCCATTTCCATTTTTTTTTCAAGTTAAACAAAAAAAACCGAGGGAACTGCTATTCTCATCACTTTAAAGTATAAGCCTTTTGGAATCCAAAACATATGCACATCAACATACCAAAAAATGTATTTGCAATTGAGCTTGTCTTTCAGAAATAACACTAGTTCTGTGATACGTTTTAAATTGGTTATTGACAAAACGAAAACGTTTTAAGTTAGTCTACCACACAAAACGTCTGGACGACATGAAAAAGTGAATCAAGTTCAGCTACGTACTTGAACTGGAGGTAATTTAGCTTCGACTAAATTGCAACGCTACTGGTTGGCCCAAATACATTTCTTATGTTTCACGTTTCACTTGACCTAGTTTTAAATTAATGCCTAGACAATCATAGTTACAGTAATCCTAAGAAATAATACAACAGGTTAAGAAGAGGGCAAACAAAGACAAATGCGTTTAACAGACACTTTCGAACTGAATCGCCACATATTCAACATTTTGATCGGAGAGAGAGACGTGATATAATGTAGAATCACTGGCTCAGAATTAACGCGCGTGAAAATATTGAAAAAATCGCGACTTAAAACTAATTGCGATTCTGAGCTGGTGATTCCACATTATATTGCTGTCTAGTTGGGCAATAAAATGTGGAAGCACTAGCTCAGAATCGCAATTAGTTTATTTAATCGTAAGAAGCATGACAAGATTAAATTGACCCCGAATTCTATGAACCTATAAACTCCTGAATAAATATTTTTCCGCGCTTTTTGATTTAGCATACCTGTTGTTGTCCGAGTATTACAGTAGGAACAGGAGACCCAGGGGATCTACTATTAGGATCAACGAGAACACAGCCGATACACTCCAGAAACGTCTTCCATACTTCCAAGCACAATTTTCTATCGCTAGAACCTGAAAATTGAAAAAAAAAAAAGAAATTAAATGCTGATATTCATTCGAAACGCAAATAAAAGTTAAAGTATTAAATTGGTAAAATGTTTAAAAGAGTTCAAAGTTAAAACAAACGTTTTCGACTTCTAAGTCATCTTCAGGTTAAAATTTTAACCGGCTGAAGATGACTTAGAAGTCGAAAACGTTTGTTTTAACTTCTAACTTTTTGTAATGCTGATAGGTACTGACTTTTTATTGCAGTTCAAACGAAGCGGACATTGAGACCGATATCAGTGCATGGCCACTAACACGATGGCTATGAGCTCTCTGCCGGTAACGTTTCAAATCCGGAGAAGATAGCAAATATATTTTTTAAGCTTTCCTTTCACTTTTTTTAACTTGAGTTAAGAAATAAAACATTTTTTCTGTGCCTTCATAGCGCTATGAAAACCGAGGCGCACCTTTGGGAGAATTCGAGAGCTGATCAGTGAAGCACGAGACGCAGCATTTTCAGGACTCTGAGAAAGAGAATTACAACCGCATTATTTGTGTTTATTTCATGATCATTTTACAAAATCTCCTTACGAGGACTAGCTAATACGTCATTTCTATACTTCATTGGCCTATGAAAACACACCTCTCGGCCAACAGAAACCACTGTACTATCTTAAATATTTTATAATAAATGATGATTGGTCTACAAGTAAGATTTCATAGCGTTATAAAATAATTTGGGTAGTACGTCCGTATGGATTGGTCTACAAATGTGTTCAGAGCACTATAAAATAATAAGGGTATTAAGTTCGTTTTGATTGGTCTACAAGAGTGACTTCATAGCGCTATAAAATAATTAGGGTAGTAAGTTTGTTTTGATTGGTCTACAAGAGTGATTTCATAGCGCCGGCTATAAAATAATTTGGGAAGTACGTCCGTTTTGATTGGTCTACAAGTGCGTTTTCATAGAGCAATAAAATAATTTAGATAGTACGTACGTTTTAGTTGGTCAACAAGTGTGTTTTCATAGCGCTATAAAATAATCTGGATAGTACGTACGTTTTGATTGGTCAACAAGTGTGTTTTCATAGCGCTATAAAATAATCTGGATAGCACGTGCGTTTTTATTGGTGAACAAGTGTGTTGTCACAGCGCTATAAAATAATTTGGATACAATACGTCTATTTTGATTGGTCTACAAGTGTGTTGTCACAGCGCTATGAAGGACGTAAATAACTGAACTGAACATTTTGGTTGGCTACCTCTATGTTGGGAGAATTTACAGTTTGAATGAAATTTACGTTTACATATTCGCTCGGTATATCGCCTCTAAAAATCTACTACACGTTGCCACCTGGTTAACCTTGTCGGTAAGGTGACAGTCTATCGTGCGGGAGGCCTGGGTTTGATACCCAGCCGTTACTACACTCACGTGGGGTCTTAAATATTTGAGGAGAAAGTGATGCCTTCGCTCTGATATTTGCAAATGGTTAGACTTTCGCATCTTCTCGCATACGGAAGTCACATAGTACATCCGGTCTCTCGACCCTCCATCTTCCTTCTTCACTGCGCCATTTTACGGTTTTTTTATGTGAGCACTGCGGACTATCTAACACCCGCAACTGTTAAAACTTGATTTCTTTATAAAGCGCTAAGATCTTTAAGAATAAACGCTTTATAAAATCGGTATGTTATTATTATTATTATTATTATTATTATTATTATTATTATTATTATTATTATTATCATCAATATTAACTTCAAATGAGTGATACATTATCATCAGCAAATCGAGTCCTACCTTTACAAAGGGAGTTCAACACGTCACTGTATTGCTCTGGAAAGTTGTACGTTAGGACCAATGTAAGATGCTTTAAATAAACCTATGAAGAACGATTAAGACGGTTTAGTAATCCGGATAATATTTAGGGCAGGGAAAAACAACAGTAAAGTTTTCTTATATTTTGCTCCAATTACGCCGTCTACAGATAGTGTTTTAAAACTTTGATGTATTTTTAATTATAAACTGAAGTTATTTTCTGCCAGAAATCGTTTCTCGTTGTTTTATTTCGTCTCATATGCAGTTTAAAAACCACTAAGAACTAAGACGTTTTTTAAAAAAAAAAAATTTTTACTGACCTCCAACACAGCTCTGATATCTTCAGCTGGCTCAAAACCGCAGAAGCAAAGTGATCGAAAGATGGCACCATTCAAGTCTGACCGTGCAATTAAGGTACTGTTTGGCGACGAAAGCCATTTTCCTAGGTCAAACTAACATAAAAATAGAGATTATCGATTCTTACATGCCATCGATGAAGTCAGTAATACATGTTTCCACAACTACATTACAGATCATATACTTCCATCTAATTAAATAGACTGCAAAGGGGTGTAATAAAATTAAAAACATAACTAATAAATGAAATTAGTTACAGACGGTATATTAATATGAAATTAATTAATACTGATACAACTTATTAATAAATCCTGGATGGTTCGTGGTAAGTATAATAGGCCTGGATTTTTACCACGTTCGATTCCAGTCTGCGAGACACAAACATCTCTTTTCAGAACTCGTTTAAACTTTACCGACTTCCTAAGAATGGAAAGCTGATTTAGCTGGACCAAAAAAAGGTCAGGGAATAAAAACAGGGACGTTTTGGCGAGAGGACAAGGATCTGACCGACAGCACCAGCCATTCCCATCAAAAACTGCGATTTTATAACCTTTTATTATGGCAAGGAGACACGGTGCAACATTTAATGCAACATTGCGCGCACACAATATTTTGGAGGTAGACACACTGTGTAACAAAATCACGTAACTTTGCACGAGATAGCGAGGCGGGCCAACATCACAAAAATCACAGTGTCGTCCAACATTTAAAAAAACGTTTTTCGTGCGATGTTGCAGATTAGAGCGCCATTCAACTTCAGTTTTATTGTGTGCAATGTTGCATGTGACAAAACTCATTAATGTTGTGCAAAATGTTGCATGAAATGTTGCACCATGAGTTTGGTTTACCTTTGTGAGCAGTGCAAAAGCCAGATCTTTGTCCTCACAATCAAGGACTCTGTGATACAAGTTTGTAAACTCCGCTGGATTATCATTTGGACAAAAATGAGGAACCAGGAGTCCTGTAATTGATGTGTATTCCAAGATTGCGGACAGAAGCTGTTCCATTTGGGTGGAGTTTGTTGAGATAAACTCCTAAAAGTAAACACAGGATTGTTAATATATTTTTAAAAGCAGCGAAACTCCATTGGGAGAAAATAAATTATTTAAGGATGACGTTATTCTATGGATATCAGAAGAAGTTGTATGATTTTAGGATGAATATTGTCAGTCTATAAGAAGTGTACCGCTAGAGAGACGAACCGTAGATAGACTATTAATACACCTCAGTAACAGGTTGATGAGTACTAATGAAGCCAAAACCAATTATAGAACTGCACACAATTTGGGCATCCTGCTGATGAACAATAACTGTTTTGCTATTTCTTCAACATCATTATCGTTATGTCTATTCAGATATCTATCTACATTAGCCACATACAAAAAGAATGTTTAGCAACTGCAAAAAACAATTTTCAAGCTTGCTTATGAAAAGGATGTAATCAAAAGATAAACTTTAAGGCTACAACGGGCTTCAATTTTATAATTCTCAATAGCTTAGGCTTGAACGAAATTCAAATTTAACATCCACTACAATTCAGGTTCAACGGGATTGGAATTTAATTTTTTTTACGACGCCTCAGGTCTCAACAAGATTCAAATTTAAAAACTTCTTCAACTCTGACAGGATTTAACTTAAAGATTCTCTTCTAGTCACACTCCAACAGACTTTAGGATCTCTTGGACTTAGGCTTCAACGAGATATAAATATAAGATCTTCTATATGTATACATTCCGGGGTAGGTAAATGAGTACCAGCATCTGCTGGGAGCAAACCTGCGACGGATTTGTGTCCCGTCCAGGGGGAGTCAAAGACTCTCATCCGCTTAACACTACAGAAATTGGAGATAAACACCGGCCCCATTGGCCACTAGGCTCGTATAAGGATTTAGCTAAGAAGTATGGCATCAATACAATGGAGTGTATTATAATCTACGCTTCAGGTTGTCAATAGCAACTTATATCATCTGCGTTTGAGTACTTAGCTATGATTCTAAAAGTTATGCAGTTGTAAAAAGTCTTCTCTGCGTAACTGTAAAGTTCAAAGGATTGAAGTTATTTTAATTTTATTATTTCGATCTTCTATTTAGCAATATAAAATATGAATGATTATCAAATCTTAATGAGTTTAGTCAACACTGATCAAGATTGTATGAGGATGTACATCGCCTTACCTTTCCTAATACTTCAACACAAGATGAGAAGAACTGAGTGGTTGGGTTAAATCGGAGCACATTTTCATCCATTGCCCCCGCAATTTGATAAAACATGCTCGCACCAGTATCGTATACAAGCTCTGAAAGATATAATTAGTATCAAGTAAAAAGCATAGCTATAGTAAAGCAGATAGTCCAAGGCACCAAGCAGTTAAAGCTACGTAAACGATATTGTTATTTTTTGTGCTTGACCAAGATGGCCTTACTAGCTGATGTGAACGGGAGTTTGTGTCATTACGCGAGGTCTCAGACCGATCACCCCCACTGAATACTATTCAGTGATGAGACCAAATCAACCTTCAATTGAATACTTATAATAAAATGATTTTCAGAAATGAAAAAAGCCGGTTAACACTACTGGAAAGAGCCTAATAGAATGGAAGGTGAATCTTGAAATCTAATTAACCATTAGATCCATGCACCTTGTAAGGATGGAATGTTAAGTTAACTTCGACAAAAAGAAGGTACTACAGTTATAAAAACCTCTGTAGGCCCGTAATCCAAAAAACAATTTTAACTTGTCTAAATCTAAATAACAATAAATAATAACAATAAATAATAAACTTACATGAATATACAAATAGAATAAAATAAAGCTACCTAGTTTAAAATCATGATATCATTAACCCTTTCATTCCCAGATGAACTATTAAGTTCTCCCAATCTGAGCCCATATTTTTCATTGAACAAGTTTGAGAGAATTTCACTTTAAATCTTCAGTAGTTCACTTTGTTTAATCAATTCTCATTTTCTCATTACCAAATATTTATTTTATATTTGTTATGTATGGAGAAATAGAGTGTTGATATCTGACTGGGAGTGAAAAGGTTAAATGTATTAAAAACAAATATTTGCATACATTGCATCTACTAATTACAAAGTCATCGGTTAATAAAACATTTCTTAAATCTTTCATACTCAAATCCTTCT
>JAOBRB020042821.1:0-15353 GCA_027575285.2 Zoanthus pulchellus | reverse complement strand
AATGTCTAGATAGAATTTTCACATAAGATCCATTGTTTTAACACACTGGGAAATGCATTTTCCAGTATTCTAAAGGAATAAAAAAAGAAATTTTTCAGTGCGGCACCCAGTGTGCGGGCTCCTCTGGGAGACAATGATAATAAGTTTATTTCTGCCACACAACTTTTAGAAATGATGTGCGGCCCCTGTTAATAATTTATCAAATCTGAACAGACAAGCTATACCTGCTGTTGAAAACAAACGGCAAAACAGATTCAACAGCTCATATCCTGGTTTGAGTTGTCTCAAAGGTGGGTTCAGTTTAACCCTGGTGTTAAAGGATTACAGCTAATATCCTGGTTTAAGTTGTTCCAAAGGTGGGTTCAGTTTAACCCTGGTGTTAAAGGATTACAGCAGCAATTTCTTCTTTGAGAAAAAGATTGCGGTTCTTTTAAACGACTGCTCAAGTTTTTTAAGGACTGTTTAAAATGTGAAATCTTTAAATTATAAATTACGGACTTTTGAAAACAATTTACAATAATTAATGGTTAAATGTTTAGAAACTTAAAATTTGATGAGGTTTCGACAACTAGAAGAGCGAGCTGAATTCTAGTACATAACAAAATGTTTTTAATCCTTTCACTCCCAATCAATTATCAACATCCAGCTTCTCCTTACGTAACACATACATAATAAAACACTTTGTAATGAGAAATTGAGAACTGATTAAACAAAGCACGTTACTAAAGATAAAATCTAAAATTCTCTCAAACTTACTCAATGGAAAGTATGGGAACAAGTTGGGAGAATTCAGCAATACAGCTGGGACTGAAAGGGTTAAACATTTATGGCAGTATTCATGTTCAAGTTTTCCTACACTGGTCTTTACCTCCCACTAATACTGCTACTACTTATAGTAATCTATCCAGGTTAGCTCCCAGCAGACACTGGAGGTCATATATACACTACCTACCCTAGAAGGGAAGGAAGGTTGCACACATACTCAAATCTCGGTAAAGCCGGGGATAAAGGGAGAAAGGGGGAGAGGGGTGGGGAAGGTTTTCAACTGCAGCTATCACGTTAGCCAAATTAAAGTAATAAGATAAGTGAAATTAGTAAAATAACACTGTCTACGGATGGAGTATTGAGCAAACATCATACAAATCCCTGGATTCCTTGTCAGCCATACAAAAGATAGATTGCTGACCAATGGGAGTGGAGAGCATTCACACCTCCAAGAATTAAACATCCATACTTCGCAAGTACGGTTTAAGCCACCTCTAAAGATGTTGAATCAAACTTCATTTTGCAAATTTCTCAACTGTCTGACCTTAGCAGGAGGAGAAGAATGCATAACTGCCCATATAGCATGAATCACAGCAATGACAGTCCTGTTCTGTAACATATCGTCTGATGGCTGTTGAAAAGGTAAGGGCAAGTCATTAGTAAATATAAAAACAATGTTTTGAAACCTAATTCCACGAAATGTTCATTACGGATGTTTTCACATTTTAAAGAACAGCACAATTAGCAACTGACCAATCTACATGAAAAATATACAAAACTAAAGAAATGCCATAGGAGGTTCGAATGTCTGGTAAAACAAATAAATAACTTGTTTATTTATACCTCTTGCTGTGTGAGCCACTGCATTACAGGTACTGTGCAGGTTAGGAGACTAACATAAGTTTACTGCAAACTTGTTATTTACAAAGTTAAGAAAGCGGTCGTTTGACCAATTCATACCAAGAATTTGAACGACTTGACACATTCAATTATATTACTGCCGATAGAGAGGGGAGGATAGACGTAAAGTTTCTCATAATGCAAGAAATCCACCGTCATAGCTTCGCATTTTTTGGTCCGATACCGTGCTGTCAACAAAACCATTTACTATATGTACATTGTTTTACATAGATTTACTTTGATCTTCACATTTTTATTTTAATATAATCCACCAATGATTTTCTTTTCCAATTTATAGCTGATAATGGTGAAATGTTGTCGCCGTAATGTTATGTTTTGAAAGCATTCATATTCATGCTTAAACCTCAACATAGCTAAATCGTTATACAATCCTAGTGGCCCATGGAGCCGGTGCTTATCTCCGATTACTGTAGTGTTAAGTGAATGAGAGTCTTTGTCTCCCCCTGGACGGGACACTAATCCATCGCAGGTTCGCTTCCAGCAGACGCTGGTACTCATTAACCAACCCCAGAAGGATGGAAAGCTGAGTTGGCTTAGGCGGAAAAGAAGGTCACTTTTAAAAATATTCGAATCTCGGCAAAGTGCCGGGATCAAACTGGGAACCTCGTGGTTGGAAAGCAGAGATCTTACCAGCTACGCCAACCATGTCCCCCCTAAACCCCAACATAAAGAGCAAAATTAACCCATCAATTACTCATTACAATGTTTGTTAATGCCCGAAGTACCAGAAGGTTTTTATCACAGAAATCTAAAGCAAAACACTCTGGAAAAAAGGGGAGCAATTGTGTTTATCCAATTTTGTTGAGGATTATAGCTCGCACTTCCAACTCCAAGTTAGAATAGAAAATTATGTACTAGGAACATTTGATTGTCGGTTACATATGTGGATTTCGGTTAGTTTGAGTCAACCTTGAAGTTACAAACAATTCTAAGAAACAGTAAGATAAAATTATGAATTACAAAATAAAAAATTATATAGATTCCTCATAATAAAGTACAAGTGAAACTTATGTCAAAAACAACGGCAAGAAAAACAAAACTACGGCCAAACAGAGAAAGATAGCTGATAACAGTCGTTGAGAGTTGGAAAATCATTTCTCAGATTATTCACAATTCAAAATATTTGTGTGATTCCTATTTTCATTACTAAGTTCTTCGTAAAAAATTTAAAAGAAATTTTCAACTCTTAATGACAATCGTCAACTATCAAGCACCGTTTTAAACTGCACAACAAAAATACAAACCAGTGTTCTCAGTACTTGACAGAAGCATTGAAAGCAACCAATTCCAAGAAATATGGCCTGTAATAAAAGAGCAAAAACTAATTTTATGTACTAAAAAAATAAATCATCTCTATCATGGGAAAACTCCTTTCTATAAACTGCTAATAAAAGTATTATTATTTAACGAATATTAGTAAGTACTATGAGTAATCGAGTGGGGCCAATTAAAATTAGGAAATAACTTCACTCGCACGTTGTCAAAATTCTGACGATTTCCAGGAAATTTTGGAGAGGAAATTCGCTGAAACTTTGACAGTAAGCAACTGAAATAACTTCCTAATTTCATGCGAGTTTTGTTAAAATTCTGATAATTTCTCGAGTCTTATTCGCTAGAATTTCGAAAACATCAAATAAAAGTAAAACGAATTTCTCATTTCACCTGTAATTAAAATTAATTGATTACATTTTAAAACAAAGCCAGCAAAATTAAATTTAAAAGCAAGCAATTTAATCTTTGTGTAGATAAATGTAATAAAAATGTGTTTGGTGTGTAGATATATAGAAAAAAATAAGAGAAAAATAACATATATAGCCCATGGCAGGAATCGAACCCCACATCTTCGGTACTAGTCCGACGTGTTAATCACTACACCACAAGGACCAACCACGCTGGTAACGCAGCCGGACAATGTTATGTACATGGTAACTGTAGGGGTTCCCAGGGCGATATTTTTCTCTATTACATTTGTTTACATATATGTTATTTTTCTCTTGTTTCTTTCAATTTAATCTTTGCATTGAGACTGGTCATGCTGGATTCTAAATGCTAAAAACTTCTTTTAAAGAAATTCTCAATTCTCAGGAGAAAACCTTTCCTATCATATTCTGCCTTTGTCAAAAAACATTGCGGAATCGGGTGAGCTGTCAAAGCTTTATACAGGATCAATTAAAAACCGCCTTCCATTGAATGAATGAGCCAACAAATTAAAAATCCTGTGCATATGAGCTCAATTTTGATTGAGATTGAGTCAATTTTAAAAAACTCCAACCAAGGAGTTCAAAGATGGGTTACATTTTCCTGATCTAAGCGAAAATTACATCAGCAAAAGCTTATCAAACGAAAAGATACAGTTCTTTTACAATTCTTCTCGGAATAAGAAAAAGGCCATTGATTATATTTGCGCGCATGTTTTAATTCTTCCAGCATGCAGCCATTTTGTGTATCTCTTAAGTTTCAAGAATGAATTTTAATTGGCTTAGTTTTCCAGTCTATCGTTAATTTACCAGCATTACTTTATTCATATTAGTTAAAACGTATAGTATATTCATTGACGTTTTCTTTTAAACAATATGTGTTACTACGCTTTAGATAGTTGAGAAAACTCTGACTTGTAAATAATATAATACAAAAATTACAAAAAGAAATGATGTTTTTGATAGTTTTGATATTTCAGCTATTTTATTTTTGTTTTCCCGGTGTAATGTGTTGTTATGATTCTTGTCCATGGATAAGTAAGGTAATAGGATTTTCACAATGTAACTAGTCAAACACTCGACTTCGATGAACAAAGAAAGCTCCAAACACACGTTTATTTGGGTCCACTGCCAACTATTCCGGATTAAAAACAAAATCTTGCATTTCTTCAGTCCAGGTTGTTAGGGCGATGAAAAATTTGTTTCAAATTTAAAATTCAAAGAAATTTCATCACAAAGACTCCTTTTATCTTTTTTATAACTTCGCGACAAAGCAGCAAGAGGAATCCGACAATGTTCTTATTATATTTATGAAATTCCTATTCCGTAATTAAGTTTGAACGCACCGTAACTGTTGTCTGTGAGAACCCAGGGTCGTATATAGCCAGTATGAGGCGAACCGAGGCAAGAGCTTTTACAATTTTAAAATTTTACTTAAAACTGTTTATGAAGTTACCAAAAGGCCCTCAAAACGCTGGAAATCGCATTTCCGAGAGTCTGAATTTCAAAATTTCTCGGGGGGTATACCCCTGAATCCCCTAAAAATTCCCGTCTTCGGCGGTCGTTCTCTTGCCTTCGGCGGTCGTTCTCTCGCCTTCGACGCTCGTGCTAACCCGTCGGGGTCTTTCGCGCCTCGGTTATAGTTTATTCCTGGCTACGGTCCTGGAACCACGATATCATTACGTACGAAAGTATTTGGAAGTGCAATATACAGGATACTAATTAATGACCACGTACCTTAAGAACTGCTTTGTCCTCGTAATTAAGTAATCTTGGAATTACACCTGCAGTGAAGCATGGTGGTAATGCTAAAACTGATTTAGTTTGATTTTACATGCTAGACCTAGATTAACTCTCTTTTCTACCAACCAGCACCAAAGAATATTTCCAATTATATTTTACTCGTACATGCAGTAGGGAATAACAACTTTGAACTCATTATAATACCTCGTATTATTACGAGTAGTGTTATCACTATCTATGTTTGGTATTATACAAGTGCAAACAACAGCAAATTTCATTGATATTTCGTCGATCTGAGACCACCATATATGGATAAAAGTGCAATAATGAAAAATATATTTTCAACAAAAATTATCGTGATAATCTTACGACGATGGGCTCTGAAACGATTAAAGCAAAATTATCACATCTTTCGTTCGTAGACGGTATTTTTTAGAAGAGCACTTGGGTATGCTGTTAATTGTAGATTACTCGTTGTTTTCTTCTTTTAGAGTGAATTACTTAGGCAAATTTTTTTTTACCATGTATTGTAACCAGTTTAGTTGCATCCTAGCTACAACGTAGAACTGAAAAAGCAATATTAATCCATAATCCATAAAGCAACAGTTTTGAAAAGAAACCAGCCATAACTGTGAACATTGTTTACAGTAAAAAATGCGAGAGACGAACCAACTTACCGAGAAGAGAAATGATGTGAAGTGAAGTTTCGTCATAGTTCACATGTTCTGCTTCACTGTGAATAAAATACACAAAGATCAAAACTTGTGAAATGAGATTATTTGCGACGGAATGTTAAATCTTGAAAATGTCTCAAAGAGTCGACTCACAAACACTGCGCACAAGTGAAACCACAATTCAGCACAAAACTAACTTTCTCCAAAGGCAACTCGCTAAAATACTTTTGAAAGAGTTTCATTATTAACCCAGTATTCCCCATCTTTTTGCAAAATCTTTACAGTATCAAGCAAACATTATTAATAACAATCAATGAAACATATTTCCGAAAAAAAGAAACAAGAATCAAACACAAAATTGTTCAAACGGAAAAAAGTTACGAGAGCAAATTTGCCTCAACTGGTAAACTGCCCTATGTAAGATACTCCTTGAGATTCTTGAATTCCAGATTCCATAATGTGGCCTTCAAATGGATCCAGATACTGAATTCAAAATTTTACCTCTGTGGATTCTCAATTCCGAAGGGTCTAGATTCTGGGATTTTAGATTATAAAAAGTCTCTTTTCTGGAATTCTGGAATTCCTCGGCTGGATTTCAGACTTTACAAGGTCTGTTTTTCTTAGATATTGGATTCCTAGAACTGGACTCTGGTTTTCAAGAAGTCTGTTTGCTGGCCGGGGCATTTGGATTCCTATAATCAGATTCTGGGTTTCAAAAGGTCTATTTTTTGGGACTCTACCTGGATTCTGCATTCTAAAAGGTTTGTTTTCTGGGTACTAGAGCTGGATTTCAGATTTAAAGGAGTCTCTTTTCTAAAAGTCTGGACTCCAGATTCCAATAGGTCTTTTATCTGGATTTCTGGATTCATAGAGCTAGATTTTGGATTCCAATACTGTAGGTCTGAATTTTGGGAGTCTGGGATTTTGAATTCCCAGAGCTAGGTTTCGAGCTTCATTTGTGAGATTCTGGAATGCTAAAACTTGATTCTGAGTTCCAAACAGTAGACTTCAAGATTGCTCAAGACAGCATTTCTCCAAGTACATCTATTTAATTTCTTATCATGATCTACAGTAATCATTATATAGTAAAGTTTGAAAATTAAGAGTAATTAAAGTGATAGAAAATATTAATGGCAGTAGCTACATCAGTTATCATGCAGTTTTTGATAGAGCAAGAGGCATATGTAGTGTGCACAATCATCAGATTTGGGGTAAAGAAACACTGAATTGATATTAGTTAACTATATGATAACTGCTTAAACTATTGAAACATGCCATATGGTAAAAGAAGCACCTGTATGGTTTGATCTCAGTTGAAACTAAGTTTTATCATTGCCATAGCAAATTCAAAAAGCACAAAGCTCCTGTTTTGACCAGGTAGTTCTTTATTAGAGCAATGCAATTTGAAATGATTGATATAATTACAGTATATAGTATAATAATTATTTAATTTAGTATAATAGCATTTTGATATGAGTATACAAAATAAATTATCAGCAATTTCTTTCTAAAATTTGGTCCTGCTAAATTATATTAGGTTGGGAAAATCTCTTCTATTTTGATGGTTAAACAAATCTAAATGGACCATTATACAGGAGTATAAAGTTCTATTGTTAAACAATATGATCATCGCAGACAAAAATCCAAAAACTTTGTGATCAACATTATTTGAAATATTTGGTACTTATTGTATATTATGTGATGTAAATCTGTGCTTATAATATAACTTAGATAATATAATATAATATAATATAACATAACATAACATAACATAATATAATATAATATAATATAATATAATATAACTATAGCCAGATAAAATAATGCGATTTCTAGCCAGTGGGGTATAGCTACATAAATATAAAAACAGGGTTTGTTTCCATGCTATCAAAATAACAATATTCAGTAATGAGAAAGCTAAGATACAATTATTAAAACCAAGGTTGAGATAAAATGACTGAGGTCGAAACAGCTAAATATTAATGTTGACATGACATTTTAAAGCTTATTTAAATAAATCATAATTTATTTTTAAACCTAATAATCATAATTGTAACAAGCTGTCTTACCTAAATTTAAGGGCCTCGAGAAATCTTACTAATAATGTTGGCACATCTATCTCATGGTGCTGCAAAACAATAATTTATTTAATTTAGCTATATATAACCTTAAGAAAAAAAATTAGTCTAAAGTTAATTGTAAAGTTAAAAATTGTGTATAAGAACCTGATGGATTTTTTTTCAGTAAAACAGGTTCTTATTAATTTAAAATGGTAATTAAAGTCAGTTTGATATTAATGACAAAATAAGACAAACTCAGAAAAAATCTGAGCCCCCGATGGAATTTGAACCCTCCATATTCTAAATGTAATTGGAATGCGTTCGGTGTATAGATATATATAGAAAGAAATAAGAGAAAAATATCATATATAAGCCGTTGGCAGGATTCGAACCCCACATCTTCGGTTTACCAGTTCAACGCGCCAACCACCACACCACAAGGACCAACCACGCTGGCAACGCAGCCAGACAATGTTATATAGATGGTAACTGTAGGGGTTCCCAGGGCGATATTTTTCTCTAATGGTAAGTTGAACACTGGTGTTTCGGAATTATTTCTTCCTCCGTGTTCTAGTTGAATCCTCTACCAACTAAGCTACTGGAGACTCTATGGAACATGGAGGGTCATTGGTTCAAATCCCAGTTGGGGCTCAAATGTTTTCTGAGTTTCTCCTAGTTGTCATTAATTCATAGCAGTCAACTATGTAATTTTAAAAATGTGAGTTTTAAGAGATTGCTAGTGACAGAAATAAAAACGTTTGAACAGTTGTTGCAGCTACATAGAGTGCAAAATTAATGCAGCTGCAATGAATTTGCATTTACCAATACCATTTTTGTTCTGGGCTGTAATGAAATCTTGCTAGTTAATTGATCTTGTAGGGCTAACTAGCATTTTTGCACCAGCAAATTTTATTGCTGATAGTTTTCCAAAAAACAACCAAGGAAAAAAGCCTGGCAACTTTCAAAGACCCAAAACAGATCCATATCTCAAAGTTTCACACCAAAAAATCCTTTGAGTCACACCCTATCCTCAGATATTGCATGAGTATATGGTATATCCTAAGCAGATTGGTCACTATTACGTACACCTTGAAGATGAGTGGACTACAAGTCAGGCCATCTATTCAATACTTAGTTTAGGATATAGTATTACCTCTAGCAGAGTAGCCAATCAGAATGCAGGATGTGTGTTAGACTGTTAAAAGATTAATATATATAATTATATAATATTAGTTTGAGCTTTCACCTTCCAGTCCAGGTTAATGTAGCAGATAAATGTAATTGGAATGTAATTAATGTAGCAGATATTTAAATTGTCATGATTACTCAATCCACAGAAAATGCAAAATGTATTAAGTTTACCTGTTGAGGCCCAGCATGGTGAACCAGATGAACAACCTTCACAAAGCACTGAAGAGCCAGCTCCAATACTGGTGACTGGTCACCCTTTATCTCTTCTCTTGACCCATTCACAATTCTGGAATACTTTGGTGTCAGCACATTGAAAATAGAGTCAACAGTATCATTTGTAAGGGCATCTCTAGCAGTCTCCTGAGGTAAAACATTTATATTATCAAAAATTACAGGACATTATACTTTGAAGTAACATAAATGTACCGTCTGTTAACTTTAGAAGAGACTCAATTCAGAAATCAAATGATATAATTATTATATATTAAATATTCTAAAAATAGCTTTACAATTAGACTGAATATTTATATTATTGAATAAATATATAATGCATAGGTGTTGTAGGTTAATTCTGATCTCAGCTAGGTTATTTTTGGTTGGAAAGGGGCTTGATGCCACCATCAACTGTTTATCATTTCTCAATACAATTATTATAACTCTCACATAGAATAAAAACCTTATTCGTATATGTGAGAGTTATTTTATCAATTGTGCTACTACGATGTTATGGTACAATTATTATAATTACTTTTAATTAATGTTGTGTTTTTTTATTTCAGGTTATTCTTAAAATAACCTACTAGGTCATTTTTTCAACCTAGGTTTTTTTTCCAACCTAGGTTAATTTTAATCATTCTTTCTTTTGACAGCTGGCTTAGGGTTATTGATATGTTAGGTCAAGCTAGACATGATAATTGTCGCAGTAGCTCAGAGGTTAAAGGATGGCAGACTACAGAGCAGTTGGAAACACAAAAGTGAGTGTTCAAATTCTACCGCGGATATTCCAGGTATTGATGATATTTGTACAAAAAAAAAGCTAAATCCTTTGAGAGCCTAGTGGCCCATGGGGCTGGCGCTTATCTGTGGTTTCTGACTAGCGTTAAGCGGATAAGGGTCTTTGACTCCCCCTGGACAGAACACTAATCCATCGCAGGTTAGCTTCAAGCTGACGCTTGTTCTTGTTTACCTAACCTGGAAGGGCTTGGTTTAGGTGGAAAAGAAGTTCAAACCAATAGTTGAATCTCAGTAAAATACTGGGATTAAACTGGGGACTTTGTGGTTGGCCATGAAAAGAAGAGATCTTACAGTACCAGCTCCACCAACCACATCCACCCTTTGTTCCATAAAAAATAAGTTAGAAAATTTAGTTGATAGATGGAAAGATAGACAGAAAAGGAAACTGGAGGGTAAGGCAGAATGGTTGATGCAGAAGATAAAATAGGAAATTATAAAAATATTTACAATCTTTTATGTCTCCCAAAAAATCCAAGTGGAAGCCCCAGTTTTTAAAACGAGTAACAAAATTATAAATATCTTTATAAGATAATTTAAATGGTACGCGCGTTCTGATTGGTTGAAAAACCGTTTTACATTATGGTATGTAAACACGGTTTCCATCTTCTTTTGTTAGTTATTTAATAAAAGAAATGTAAAATGGTTTCTGTGTTCACATAACCTGATGTAAACACTTGGGAGGTTGGGAGAACACGAGATAAGCTGGAAACCATTCCGCTTCGCAACATGGTTTCCTATGCTTATGTTGTGTTCTCCCAGCCTCCCGCGTGTTTACATCAGACAGGTTATGTAAACACGGAAACCATTTTATATTTCTTAATTTAAAGACAGTAAAAAATAACCAAGATTGAAAAAAACAGTAACCTAGGTTTTAAAAAAAGAACAGCCTAAAATCAAAAATCATCAACAACTTAGAGGCTGACTGTCAGTCAGAGTAGTAGGAATACAACTTTATTGCTATATTGTTTTAATTTTAATACTCAGTTTTACAATCAAAGACTTCGCTGTTCGTTTAGCATAATTACGACTCCTAAACAATAAAACTTAGTGGAAAAAAACAACGTTTAGTAATACAATTTTTCAGTGACACAAAAATTAAATATCATTTAATTGCGAAGTTTAACTATCTTTCGTAATCCATAAATGACGAGGAACAGGTGCTCTGAACAACCTTAACATAGTTATTGGAGATTAAATGTGTAGAAATGTGATGTGCATAAATTATATTATTTAGTACGCAACTTACCGAATCTGAAAGCACTGTCCACACATCGTACAAATTCACAATGCTCCTGATGCAAGAAAAAGTTTGTAGTTTAATTCTATATAATCAAAAACACAACTCCAATTGTAGTAAGTACGGCTAGATATTCGCGAATAGTGAGTGAAGTTATTTCGACGTTTGTAAACACGACCTTGTAATTGTCAACTGTCAACTTGTGTGAACTACGATATCATATCAAAGCTTATGAGTAGTTTACATACAAATATTTTTTTTCTTTCCGAGAACAGAAAACAAAGTTAAATTATTTCGCCCTGACCTTTCTGATCTTCCTGATTTGTGTTGTTCCTTCCTGATTCCATCAGCTGCCATGTTTTGGGCATGAATAAACCGCTGACGATAGAGACGGAGGCTCCCTTCCTTGGTGACAATTCCCTATTCGAGAGGGGTGGAGCTAGGTGATGAAACTGCAATTTCGAATTTGTTGATACTTTTATTTATTCTACCAAAATTTCATTTTAAGTTTCATTCTCTGACAAAAGTAAGGTTAGTTTAATTGCTTGTTTAATCTGGTAATTTTTGAGTAATTCAAGTCACAATTATTAAACTTAAAGTAGTTTTTATGCAAGGACGTGTAGTGGACTGGAATCCTTCACATACGCTGTAAAATTCATCCTTTTTATACAAACTTTTCCAGTAGAAACAAGGAGGCAGCATTCATTTTAGATATTTTCAGGAACACATAAATTATTTATGCTCCAGCTGGCATTACAGAAAAATGAAAATGAAGACAAATTTTCTTCTAATCCTGCCTCAAACTTTGTTATTTTTCTAAACAATGAATTAATTTTGTAACTAAGAGAGTACTTTTAATTAAAATTATTAAAATGTAAAAGTTTAATTAAAATTATCACAGCCGGGAACTTTATAGGATTAAAAAAAGTTACTTAAGATTTAGTAATGTCAGATGCTTCCTTGATGCCAGTCGCTTTTTGGATTATATTTTTAATTAGCATCAGTATTTTAATTACAAAATAGAAAAACCAGTTGGTGGTAAGGTGGTACTGTAGGTGTTTTTTTTTTATCTCGAAAACGTTTTTGACCCGTTTAATGGATAAAGAAATTAAATTACTAATTCCCCAAAAAGGCAAGACTGGCAAAAGACTTTTTCGGGCCATCTGGTAGATGTGGGTGTAACAACTTCCGAATGAGCACGATGGAGGAATCTGTGGAGTTTCTTTCCATGAATGAGGCCGTCAAAATGACTTGAACCTATATATGTCCAGATAATTTAAAGGACTATACCTACATGTTGAATATAAACTTTCTAGCCCTAGTATTTTAGGCACTGTAAGCCTAAATAACCAAACCTTGCTCTCAAAATTAGCATAAACGATGCTCAGACAAGTTATGGTGTTATGAATCTCTTGAAACAGATAGGACAGATAGGTAGAACAATGTGTTTTTCTAATCATGCTTTTTCCTACACCTCCTCCTCCTCCTCTCCTCCTTCTCTTTTCCCTTTCTCATCTTCCTCCTTCTCCTCCTCCTCTCATCATCATCTTCATCATTTGCATCATCATCACCGTCATTATTCAATTTAAAATCTTCCCCTTTCCCCATCCCAATTGCCCCCTCCCTTCTCCCTGACCCCAGGAGCAGGCCAGTGAATTCATGCAGCCCAGCCCAAAGATGTCTTCCTCCGCTTTTGATTTGAAAAGCAATCGGTGGTATTGCTGTGCACAATGATGGCTTGGTACAAAGAGCTGATTGACAAAGAGCAGTCAAGAATGCCTACATTGTTGTTTTGAAAAGTTAAAAAGATTAAATTGTCAGTACAATACAATACAATACAATACAATACAATACAATACAATACAATACAATACAATACAATACAATACAATGCAATGCAATACAATACAATACAAAATACAATACAATAATCTATATTTACTGACGAGGGCCACATTAATAACCGTAATTGCAGTTTTCTAACTAATGGCCCTCAGAAAAAACACGTTTAAAAATTTAATAACAAATAAAATAAAAACTTATCACAAATACATTTAAAAAACTAATGTTCAACATAAGCACTACAATACAAAGTCTCAAGTACATAAAAAAAGTTCTATAAACCATGACTTAAATAAGCGTCTGTAGCTTGGAAATGGCCATGGAAAGAAATGTTCGTGTTGTTAAAAGCTAATTTTTCTCAGAAGAAAAAATCTTCTGAGTCCTTAACGGGAATCGAACCCATGTCCTTCTGATTACCGGTCAGATGCTCTATCCACTGAGCTACAGGAACTCACGCCTAGGGAACGGGTCACTTCACTTGGTTCTTATAGATGGAATATTGGGTATATGTCCTGCTCAACTGCAAGGCTCAAATGTATCCATACGTTGATAAATGTGTAATTAAATAAACATCTGTAGCTTGGAAAGAATTGTTCGAGCTGTCACAGTGTACAGTTACCCCAAACACTCGCACAGTATAAAAACTTGCTGTTGATACACGCGTCATAGAAATGCGGCATACATCCCTCCTTTGATAAATATATAGGGAGATATTTGCCTCAAAAGACTAACTCGAATGTTTAGTTTTTTTATTAGCATTTCAACATGCGGTTCCCATGTTAAGTTACCGATCAAAAATTACCCCGAGGACGCGTGCCTCACTCACGGCCTTCGATAACCCGACTCTCAACCAAAACAGATGGCGAGTTTTCATTTAAGTTGGCACGTTTTTTCATTATGGGAAGAGAGAAAAAGAGGGAGATCATTAATAAACAAAAGAAAAAATAACGGGCCGAGGATACTGCCCTGAGGCACCCCAAGAGAGATAGGAATGTAGTCGGAAAGAGTATTTTTATAGAAAGTTTTTTTAATACAACCAGAGAGATAAAAAAAAAAAACTATTTCAAAGCCTCTTGTGAGCAGCCATACAAACTGAGTTTCTCTGTAAAATCTCCATTAGATCACATGAACAGTGTTTACTCATAATTATCTTATTTTTAGATGTTTATTTTACAAAACTCTTTGAATATACAGTGCTGAACAGTTGTTATGGCCTTACTATTTGCATTTGTTTGTTTTGTTTTGTTGTCTGTATATCTATTTTAAAAAAAAATAATCAAAATCAAAATTTGTTTGTGTCCGTACGTAAAAATTTCAATTTCTAGTTCCTGAGAGGCCTATAGTTCAAATAAGCCTTTGTGGTTTCTTTATGAGCTTCCTCGCCTTGTGCATCATCACCATCAGAAGTCATCATCATTATTATTATTGTTGTTGGTGTTGTTAAGGAATTGAATTATAATCAACAGTATATTAAGGATAACATGAAGTACATGCAAATAATATTAATAAATTAAAACTGAGACTGATTGAGATACTGATGATCATATGATGGCAAAATGTAAACAATGATCCGCCTGTAGTTGACACCAGCAATTTTTCTGTGACCGATTTAAATTTCTATTTGACAATTTGTATTTCCTCGTAGAACTGAAAATATGTGTATGACATATATAGACCGTGCTTATACTAGCAAATAAACAAACCGAAATAGAAACTGTTTGTTTTAATGGCGCTTTAAAGGGAACTGTTCCTACAAGTTTAGAGTCTAACTCGAAAACCTTGCACTGTTACTTTAGATAGTGTAATAAGCACAATAAAATTAAAAAAACGCGCCAGCAGTGGCAGCTGGTAACAATAACAGTGCAAAGAAAATGATGGGACGAAAAAACAATTACCATTTTCATTAATTTTTTTCCTTTTATCGTCCTTTTACAACGCACAAATTACATTCTCTCTTCCAAATTCTCTGTTGCGCAATGACACCTCATGAGCTATGGAAATGGTGGCTATATTTGGGATATCGTGACAGTGTAGTGTGGTCATTGTACTTACCAAAAAAGAGGATAAACGTTATAAAATAGAGTTACTCCTCCACATAGGCCTTATAGCTAAATCCTTTCGAGCCAAGTGGTCCATAGAGCCGGCGCTTATCTCCGGTTTCTGTAGTGTTAAGCGGATGAGAGTTTTTAACTCCCCCTGGACGGGACAC
>JAOBRB020042820.1:0-25214 GCA_027575285.2 Zoanthus pulchellus | reverse complement strand
ACAGCTCGACCCCAAAAAAAAAAAAAAGACACGGAGCCGAATTCTAGACTCGTCGCCTGCCGGCACGAGTAAAAAGTGTGGATGCAGCTAGCTTATGTACATGTGGTGTTGATTGCGGTAAAATTTGAAGCACCACTGGCACTGAAATGCTGAACCATTCTCAACGAAATATTGCAGAAAGATATATTTCCATTCTTCGAGTGATATTCTTATATGGGAACAAATTTGCTCATCCGTTGGGACACCGGGCAAGGACACCTGGTAAGAAAAACGTTGATTTCTGGGTACCCAGAGTACCCCACTCCAATGAGTCAATTGTTGCCAGGCGCTATATATATATATATATGTTTCATTATATCATCTCTTGTCACAAGACACAGTCTGAGCAAGATGGGGATGAAGTTTGCAGCTTTTCTTTCTTTCACGTCGTTCGTTATATTCGTTGCAGTGAGAGAAGCAGAATCTCATGCGTCGTGTTCGATCGACTGGTAAGTTGCAATTATGTTCTAATTTCTGTGCTTATACAAGTTCATGGGAACAAAATTCTCCATTTAAGCAAAAATGAATTCATTATTTCATGTCAAGAAACTCAAAAGGTCTCAAGCATATAACAAATAAGTATTATTAAATTCCAAACAGTGTGATATTTATTTCAAAACTTTTAAAAAATATCTAGTTCCCAGGCAAAGTAATAAATATACAACTGCGAAATGTTTAAGCGACGACCATGGCACTTGCTTCGGGTCTTTTTAACTCATATAACTGGTACTGTTCCTTCTCAATTAGTGAATGTTTCAAATGTAATACTAATAATTAGCGTGCAGACTATTTTGTAATTTTTGTTGTTTAAAACTTTGGATATACAAAAATAGAGACGTTGTTTTAGAATTAATATTTCTGCATGATTTGAAGCTTTAACACTGTTCAAATTACGTAACGTTTTCAATTAACTTCGTTCGTGTCTTTGAGTGTTCAGTTTTCTTTTTGCTGTTGTATACTTGCCTAGCTATTTTTTGTTAATTATAATTAGGGGTTGAGTTTCGTATCGGGCCTTACTTGTTTATGCATGCAGTTTCGTGGCGTATATTACTTTCTAAGTTAACTAGGGACTGCTTAACAATTAGATTGAAATGGAAATTTTATCGGCATCCAATCTCAAATTATGATAAAAATATGACTTAAAGTACCTAGACAACTACATGTATAACGGGGAAATATATTGTTTAGTCAGTTATGAAATAATTTGCAAGAACTGGAAATCTGCAGCTTGTACATGTCAGAGTAATGTGTCAGCGTCCATTTGGTTTATAAATTTTGTATGCAATGCATGATTTTCATATATAGCTGTCAACCCACGAAATTCTAAAATCTTGAGATTAAATTATAGGGATATAAGAAGTACAACCGTAAAGGGATAACTTTGCATGTTTCAAAAGTGAAGGAGGAAGGGGATATGCACTGCTTCTAGAGCTTCCCTTGTTTTGTGAGCTATCCATCACTGGGTAACGATAGATAAACAAGTTTTCCCACCAAAGCAAAAGTAGACAGACTAGACAGTAACAAGACAGCATATTCGTTAATAATACTTTTCTTTTTTATATACGGTGTTTTGATCAACTGGATTTTTTAAAAATATCAAACAATGATTTTTGCGTTGCATAACTTTTGATAATTCAGTTTATAAGACTGAAAATCTTAAAAAAGTGGGAGATTCGAGCTGTTATGCGTGAGACAAGGAGAAAGGGCTGGAAATCTTGAAACTCCTGCCAAATGCGGTAGAGCTGACAGCTATGAAAGTACTATTCTTCGGTTTCAACCATGTGACAAGAACTACTGATGTCACATGATGATGTCATTTTGGATGACTACTAAATACAAACAAATGCTAACAAAATGGCATTTTATAGGAATAACATATCTTTATTTGAATATTTCAATGATTTACCAGCCTCAGAAAATCTCAGAAGATGTCAGAACTTCATGATTCACTATAATTGATCTTACCTTTACAACACTAGTTTGTTGTTGTTAACATTCATATTTTTCGTATTTCATCAAGCTTTTAGATCAGATTCAAACCCCTTTTAAACTATGTTACCAACTGATCGCAAAACGAAGAAAAACATTCATATTGTTTAGTTGTTGTTATTAAGGGGTTCCCTGTGGTATGCCAGTTTGTCAGAGAGGGTCTGGGGATGAGACATGGGCTTTGGGTTCAGTTGGCCCACTCTCTACCCTAAATGATGTTGGAGAGTGAGTAAGTCAAGAGAAGTATTTGAGCGTGAGGAATTTGGTGAATAACTGCCAAACCATCCCTTCAGTTCATGTGAAGGTCCAACCTGGTTTGTGGACGGTGTGGCGATTTTCTATCAAGTATTAACTCCAAATTTAATTTTTAAACTTCACACCCAAATTCAAATTTTCCTTAGAAAACCACATTATTGTAAAAAACTATCTCCTCCCACAAATCTCATCCGAAAAATCTGAAAATGTTTACAAGGCTTCCTTTTTACTCGATCTGTAGAGTGATGATCGTTTTTTTCGATTTTCAAAATATTGATGGAGATATCCCCAAAAATGTCATTAAAAGCAGCAAAAAAACGCTCATAGTGTAGAGAGTGGCCTTAAAATACAGCAGCAATACTCATCACAGGCCTCTCACTGAGAAAAAAAGGAGGCGTGCGGTCTTTTAAAAACCACATATTTTTGAAATTGACATTACTAACGTTATACAACTACGTTAATATACTTTTCATGTTCATCCAGTTTATGCTTGTTTGTTCATAATTATGAGAACAAAAAAAAATTAGCCAATTAAAATCCACAAACTGCGCATAGCTTTTACTTGATAAAGGAGATAAGGAGAGTTGGATCTTTGCTTCGCGTGGCAAATAAATATTTAAATGTTGTATTGGTATTTACATAAGTAGCGTTGTTTTTGTTAAAGCCGCATGGTTTGGCGAGGAATTTATTTGAGAATTCGTTGATGAGTCCGTTTCTTCCAGTCAAAACTTTTAATATTCGTTTTGTAAAGATTTCCATGCTCATGTTTTATCTGTAGGACGTGGAACTGAGCGAAATTTTAAAAAGCTTGAACGATGGTGGAAAAACTGTCAACTCAGCCTCTACTGTTTTGCACCAAGTGGTTTTTGGCCTCCTTGGCTTTCTCTTTCCAGGTGGTGTCCAGTGCAATGCTACCTTTGGGATTCTGCTTGGTTTCATCCTGAAAACATGTCCTAGCCATCTTAACCTGCGCTGTTTGATCTCCTCCACAATGCTGTTTGACCCTGTTCTCTCATAAAGATCTCTATTTGAGATTCTGTTTGGCCAGAATATCCTCAGACGTTTTCTCAAGCAGCTGTTGTGAAAGGACTCGATCTTGTTTGTGTCCTTCCTAATCATTCACCAGCACTTAGAACCATACAATAAAACAGACTTTACATTACTATTGTACTGGCAAATTTTGGTTTTAAGGCTATATCAATTGGTTCGACTTCCATACTTGATTTAATCTGGCAACTGAAGCACGGGCTTTGGCAAGTCTTGCTTTGATGTCTTTACCAGCTCCATTTTCTGAACTGATGACACTTCCAAGGTAAGTAAACTCTCTTTACATTCTCCAGCTTTTCACCATCGATGGTTATATTTGGTGCTCTTTGCACATTTGTGTATATTACCTTGGTTTTGGAGGAGCTCAGGCGATTTGCCTTTTCCTGTAGGAGATCTGCTCTGGGGGAGATTTCAGCCAGATCATCTGCAAAGTCTAGATCCTCTAATTTGGAGAACAGTGTCAACTGGATGCCTCTTGCCTTGTCTAATATTGTTCTTCTTTGGACCCAGTCAATGACTATCAGAAAGAGGATTGGTGATAAAATACATCCTTGTTGTACACCGGACTTGATTCCAAAGTTGTCTGACACTGAGTTGTTTAAAATAATGCTGCATTCAAAGCGGTCATAAAATTTGCTGCTGAGTCTGACTATCTTCTCGGAAAGGCAATATCCCCTTATGATCTTCCAAAGGCTATCTCTGTGAACACTATCAAAAGCCTTTTTAAAGTCAATAAAGTTGACATAAAGGGGAGTATCCCATTCCAAGCTTTGTTCAAAGATTTTTCGTAGTGCGAAAATCTGGTCAATGCACCCTCTTCCTCTCTGGAATCCCGCCTCTTGAAGCTTTCCATCGATGGCTTTCTCTTCTTTTTAGAAGAATACGGCAGAAAACTTTACTTAGTATGGAAAGTAAAAGTGACCCTTATCCATTTGTCACAATTCAGTAGATCACCTTTCTTTAGAATTCTGGCCAGTAGTCCTTTTCCCAATCATCTAGAATAACTTTCGTTATTCTAGATAGATTCTATGAGGTCTTGAAGGACATTATTTGAAATATCGACATCTGCCTTAAACGACTCAGTATGGATGAGGTCAATGCCAGGGTCTTTGCCTGACTTCATGCTTTTGATGGAGCTTCTAACCTCGGCAGCAGATGGTACTGATGTATCAATCTCCAGGTCGATGTTTGCTGGAGGAGGGTTTGCTGGTTCATCCGGTTCTGGTCTATTTTAAGAACCTCTTGGAAATGTTGAACCCACCTTGCAGCTTGTTCACGCTCTGTTGTTAATACGTTGCCATCTTGTTCTTCACGAGGTTACATTTTTGTTACCTTTCCTACACAACTGCTTGGTGATCTTGTATACTGTGCTCAGTTCTCCATGCATGGCTGCTTGCTCAGCAGTCTTTGCCAGGTTGTCCATGAAGGATTGCTTGTCCTTTCTTGCACTCTTCTTAACCTCTCTGTCCTTTACCCTGTACTCTCTCTTAAAGCGTTCTCGGAAATGTAAAGATTTGGTATCAAGTATTATCATATCTCCACAGCCATGGGTTCCCATTGCTTGAACTTGGTGTTGTCTGGCCCTTTCTTAGCATTCATGTCCCCAGTAATCATGATCAAAGCATGTTGGGGTATTTTGATGATGGTTGATTGGAGCTGTTCATACCAGTCATTTTTTTCCTCTCGGTCTGCTTCATTGGTTGGTGCATACACTGTATTATTATAGTTAACTTACTGTACTTTGAGTTAAATTGGGTTCTAATCATTCTGTCGCTTACAGACTCCCATTCATTAAGAGTCTTAGCTGTTTCCTTACTCATCATGCATGATGGCTACACCGTGGATGTGGTTATCTTGATGTCCTGAGTAGATGATGGTGGTTCCACCTGATGTTACTCTGTGTCCTGAGCCAGTCCATATGCATTCACTGATGCCCAAAATATCCAGATTGTAGCTCACCATCTCCCTTTCAACTTGGGCTGTTTACAATGTTGCATTCACGGTGCGCACATTCCATGTGCCAACATGAATCGTTGTTTTGGGCCCTGACTTCTGAATCATGGCTTTGATCAGAAATGGTCATTGGTCCGGATTTCTAGTGGAAGTCTCCTTCGTCCCAGATTGAAAGATTTGTTGTCGCTGTTTCTGTAATGTACTATGGTTATATAAGGTAGGATTGTTGGCCCTGCGCTCAACCCCCACCTGGAGGGCCAGGTACTGTATTTGTCTGGCCCTTCACCTTCAATTTAACTTCTCAATAATTATTGCAGGTACTGGGATGTGAATTGCACAGATGTCAATAAAGCAATCATAAATCAGATAAAAAAATGGCATTCATCTGACAATTGCAAAGATGGAGGTGAAAAGTGTCTATATACTGTAAGTAAGGTCGAGTTAAAACTGGAATTTGAAATAATTTTTCTGGGAAATTTAAACTTGGTGGCTGTACAGTACATTGTTTATAAGCCAGCTGCTTATAATAAAGTATCAATATCAGTTTGCAAAAATTGAAGAAACTTACTTTGCTTCAGATTAACTTTGCAAGTACTGCAAGCATCATAAATTACCCTTTATATAAAAGTTTGATCAAAATGTTCCTTTAATCAGGTTTTTCAGTATCTTTATTATATTGTTTCCTGGTATCAAACTCTTGCATCTGAAAAGTGATATGACCAAAAAAGGTCAAAAATAAAGTTTATGTCTGTTTTTGTCTGTCATTGTGATAGTAAGTTGTACTTACTTGCTTGTTGAAAACCATTATTAACATTTACAAACAAAACCTTTTTTGCTTTTCAATTTTTTAAAATTATCAAGTACATGTCTAACACAGACAATTTTGTGTAATAGCTGGAGTCATCCACTCCTGAGAAAGTGACAGCCAAACATATGACACCGAAGCATAATTATGTTGATGACCTCACCATTACATTCAAACCGTCTGGTAGCAAAGCATGTAGTGTTCATGTAAGTGTTTAAAGAATGTCTTAAATCTTTACAGTTATATTGTTTTTAGATATTATGTTATTGTTTGGAATTGAAACTCTTCAAAAACAAAAATTAATATCCTGTGAAATCCCAATTTTTTATACTTCCAGTGTAAATGCAAGTTTAATTAAGAAATCATGAGGTGACATCAAATTTCTCTCAACTGGATGGGTATTGTCTAACTAGAAAACCTATAGTTACCTTTTAGACACTATAGATTTTTCTAAATATGCCACTATCTTGAATTTTCTTATATTCTTGGTTTGTTTTTAAACTTAAAAATATATTTTTAAAATAAAAAAATTAAATCTATATTTAGTATTCTGTCTGTTACTTAAAATCTAATATGAAATGTTAATAAAGTTGTCTTCCACTGTATTGTACAATAATGTTATGTATAATGCAATATGATATTGTGTGATATTATAAATAGGTGTCCAAGTTTTAAAAATTGATAAAAATCATTGGTAATCATTTTTAATGCGAATGTTACATGTACAACTTACAGTATTTCATCTTTGCAACCAATAAGTTCTGGTCTATGTCTTGAGAAGTGTTATAGGTACTTTTACACAAATTGCATGTAGAGGTGCACATCATCAATCCAATTTTAATTTGGGTTTACTGTTTGTCGCTGTAAGCTGGGGTATTAGGATTTACCCTGCTCCATGACTATGTAAGATGTCTGGTTATAGATGTTACATATGCTAAAATTAAATCAATTTGCAAGTTAGTTGTCTAGGTAATTAGTTTTCCTTTTATCCTATATAGAATTAATTTTTTATTATAATTATTTATTAATGTAGTTGGCTCGAAGATATTAGCACTTCAGTGCTACACTGTAAATTCGAGGGTAAATAAAGTGTATTGATTGATTGATTGAATGTTTCGGTTTCTACTTGACACAATTCAATCATCAAGATAAAATTTTATATTTAGATATAAAATTAGCTACTCCAACTTATTTTTGTGTTATTTTGAAACATTAAAATTACATTTATGTAGCTACATCAATGAACATGAAGGAAAAAACCATCTTTGGCAAACACATTGAGACCCACAGAAACAACACTTCCAACCTTGCAAATAATGATGTAGAAATGAAACTAAGCCTCCTAAAATGAAAGTTTGATGTTATAACATTTTTTCTTAAGGGTTTACCTGTATTCAATTTGTAGCTTCCTAATGTGATCTTGAAAGCTATTATTTTTAGCTGCCATGTTTGCATAGCCAACCCCAGATACCACTCATTTGCTTCTGGTTTTTGTGTACCTATTTTCATCATTTGATGTATATTTAAGCTAAGTCTTTTTTTTTGGGCATGTATTTCAGTTACTTTTTGTTTAAGTTTAAAGCTCATAGCTGCCCTTTGTCACCCTCACTTTTTCATTCACTTTGATGTTGAAGAGAAATAAAAACATTTGTACTGTTTGACATTCTTTATCCTTGATTTACCATATTATATACGGGTAAATATGGTTTGTTTTTCTTTCATCAAACAATTTCGGCACATAACAAACAACACTGATTTATAAATAATGATTTTGAGTTATAATTAAGGATTATCTGGGTATGCTGAAAATAAAGAAGCCAACAGTTTGTTGTTACTGTAAGTATAAAATATTTAAATGTGACCTGTGTGATGTGGGTTATGTTGGCTACACAAAAGGGCATATACATTTTTTTAACACATAGATCCAATCAAATAGTCTAGGGCTTTTATTTGCAAAACATCCTTGGGAAAGGATTCAAACAGCAAAGGACATATATGAACACCATTTGACAAAAGTTCTTTTCCAGTTTCACTTTGGAAAATCTTATCAGTTTGTTAAATGATGACAAAGGATTTTTCATATTTTCAACCTATTTTCCCCTTCTTTCCACATGTAACCTGATGTTCTATGCATACAGGAATGTTTCTTCAGGGACAGTTTTGAGACTGCAAGGTTGGGGGGTGGAAGGCTTGCATCAGAAACATTTTGGTTTTATGGATGCAAAGTAATAAAAGAATTACATTTAATAATTGATATATTTCCATTCGACATCTAATAATTATTTCTTGACTTTCAAGGGACACTCAACATCTGAGTTGTGGTATGCAATTCTAGATTATGGAACAAACTACTGCAACCTACACAACTTGATTACAGGTAAATAATTTGTGATTTTTTTTTACTAGGAGAAATCTTAAATTTTATCAGAAGCTTGAAAAATTTGAAAATGGCACAAGTGAGGTGGCAAAATGGGAGATCAAGCAGTAGAAGGAGGAATGGCTGGCAAGGAAGGTTAGGTGGGTAGGTGAGCATTGTAGAAGGGGGGGATGGCTGGCAGGAAGGTTAGGTGGGTAGGTGAGCATTGTAGGAGAGGGGATGGCTGGCAGGAAGGTTAGGTGGGTAGGTGAGCATTGTAGGAGGGGGAATGGCTGGCAGGAATGTTAGGTGGGTAGGTGAGCATTGTAGAAGGGGGGGATGGCTGGCAGGAAGGTTAGGTGGGTAGGTGAGCATTGTAGAGGGAGGAATGGCTGGCAAGGAAGGTTAGGTGGGTAGGTGAGCATTGTAGAGGGGGGAATGGCTGGCAGGAAGGTTAGGTGGGTAGGTGAGCATTGTAGGAGGGGGGATGGCTGGCAGGCAGGAAGGTTAGTTGGCTAGGTGAGCATTGTAGAAGGGGGGATGGCTGGCAGGAAGGTTAGGTGGGTAGGTGAGCATTGTAGAAGGGGGATAGGCTGGCAGGAAGGTTAGGTGGGTAGGTGAGCATTGTAGAAGGGGGAATGGCTGGCAGTAAGGTTAGGTGGGTAGGTGAGCATTGTAGAAGGGGGAATGGCTGGCAGGAAGGTTAGTTGGGTAGGTGAGTATTGTAGGGGAAAATGGCTAGCAGGAAGGTGAGGTGGGGGAGGTGAGAGTTGTAGGGGGAAATGGTTGGCAGGAAAGTAAGGTGGGTAGCTAGGTTAGCATTGTAGGGGGGAATGGCTTGCAGAAAGTTAAGGTGGGGAAGGTAAGAGTTGTAAGGGGGAATGGCTGTCAGGAAGGTTAGCATTGTAGGAGAAAATGGCTAGCAGGAAGGTGAGGTGGGGGAGGTGAGAGTTGTAGGGGGGCATGGCTGTCAGGAAGGTTAGTGGGGAAGGTGAGTTATAGGGAGGGAATGGCTGGCAGGAAGGTTAGGAGTTGGAGGTGAGAGTTGCAGGGGAGGGAATGGTTGGCAGGAAGGCCTTAGGAGAAAAAGTAGTGATTTTGTGATGGAGTTAGAAACTTGTTGGGAGTGGAGGTGCAGGATCAAAGATATGGAGGGCAGCCATTGCCTGTCCAACCCCATCTCAGATGGGAAAATGTGAATTAAATTAGAATAATAACAAAGATGGTAATTTGAAACCATTGTTAGAATTTGCTACTACTAGCTAAGAAACTCGCAAAGTTTTTTCATAGTAAGTGGATTTTATGACCTTCAGTTAAATCTGCAAAAAAGCATATTTCAAACATATTGATGATTTCAACAGTAATATTTACTTTCTTTTGAAATTCTAAACTAGATCTGAAGTGTTTTCTTCTTGGACAGTGTGTCATGATTTTGCATATCGGAATGTTTTCTAAACCAATTAGAAAAGCATTGTAAAAATTGTATGGTAAAGATTTATGCATCATACTCAAAAGCTATGTATTTCATTGTTGGAGTACAATAAATTTAAGGACTTTTAAAATATGATAATGCAATATTACTGAGCTTCATGGGACATACTGTATAATTCTTGATAAAAATAAATCATATTTAATAAAATAGGTTGTCATGAACTACATTAGCTACAACAATAAATAGTCTTGCCTTTGGCAAGTAATATATTATAGAGCAAATTAATGGTTTTTCTGTAGTCTGTCTTTTTTAATATTAAAAACAACCTTCTTTTTGGGTACCCTTTGTGACTCTTAAAGCCTAATGCTTGTCTATTTGGGTAACCTGTGGTTATTAGTTACATTCTTCCTCTTACTCAGCACCATGATAAAGTAGCTACCATGGATATCAACTTTAGCTACAAAAAATTAAATTTAATAAAAACATTATTGAGAATACAATATTTATGCAGGTTATTTCATTGATAATCAATACATTTACACTAAATCTACCGTATTTACCATGTAAAATGCGCGTTTTTTTGCTCAAAATTAACCTTCAAGTTTGTGGTGCACATAATACACGGAACCTATTATTTTCTGTGGAACTTCATTAGTGTATCGTAAACAAACGGGAAACAAAGGCTTCGCAATTCATTCATTTACTATCTTTGTTGAACATTTGACTATGAACAATTTAAGATTGTAAATATTAGAATTTTACGGTGAAATATTTAAGTTTATATAAATAAATTACCTTCAAAACTGGACTTGCGATTTCGTTGTTTTAAATTTTTTTTTCAAAATTGGCTTCAAAATTAGGGTGCACATTATACATGGTCTTGCATTATACACGGGTAAATATGATATACAATTTTTGCAACATTTTACAAAAATTAAACTTACTTAACTGAAAAACAACAATAAATGTTTTATTATAATATTCCCGACTATAATTTTATTACCCATCAGAATTTCCACTGTTCATGTATGCTAAATGTGGTTTTAATTGTAGGTGCTGGTCTCGACAAAATGCCTGGATACAATGAGAAAACCAGTAACAGTGAGTGTACCCAATACACTTCTGCAGATTGTGAAAAGTACTGACCTTAAAACAAGTGGCCACAAGATTATACAGAAATTTTGGAAAAGTTTCCTTATTAATGCTTTTAAATGAAAATAAGTTAACTTTGATAATCATTGCTACTCAGAAAAAATGATTGATGTTTGGTGAGTTTTTAATCAGTCTTGCAATTTTTAAAATTGTTACTGCAGCTGCACTATACCAGAATTATAAATTTTCATCTCATTTCTTTGCGACTTTCTAGTGTACAGTAACAAAGCTGTTAAAAAAGATCAATTAAATATCTGCTTAGAACATTTTATAAAGCAGTCATTCAGAAATACTTTAGTGCAAGTGATAGTAGTATAATATTTTAAGTTAAGTTTTATATTCATCTCTGTTGGCTTGTATTAGGCAACAAATGCATAAGTATATAGTTAAGTTTATTACTGTTAACAAGATTTTCCTAATAAAAGTTAATATATAGTCAGTGTTTTTCTAGTGAGGTTTATTTTTTACTATGATATCATTTTTCAGTTTTAATCAGTGTCTGTTACTAATTATTCACTTATGACTCTAAAATCCTTTGTGAAATATTAGATTTCAATAATTGCTTAAATGGAAAAATATGACACAAGTAGAAGAAATGTAAAAGCGCTTTTTAAAGAAATTAAAATATTTAAAAGATGTTAAGAGTTCAAAGATAACAGAGTAGGGTATATAAAAGTGTTCAACCTCTGTTCAGTTTTTATGGAAAGGTTGCTAAACAACAACTAATTTCAAGTTATGCTTAATTTATACATTTGGAAGCTCTTGCCTTTACCAACCTCTTCTCCCATCAGTACTTCATTACCAGCCCCTCCCCTCACAGTAATACATTCTCATGGGAGGTCACCACTTCATTCTCATTCCCAGTGAAAGTCCATCAGACCTTGCAAACCCTCTCACAGTATTTTAAATACTTAAGAATTGTAATTCTCAAGGATTAGGACTTGCACACTACAGCTACTTTGCAGATGCAATGTCTGTTAAACGCTAACTACAGCCAGCTCCATCACAATTTCTTATCAAAAGAAATGATAATTAGACATTGTCAGCTACCTCTCTCATTAACTCACTCCCAAAAATTTTTGCAAGACACGTTCAGTTTCCTCACCCTGATTCCAAGGAATCTTCATATTAAACACATTCAGCTCCCACAAAATTTACTCCAAGAAATATTCACTATTCTCAAGGAAAGTATATTGGACAATGTGATTCATTCACCAACCAGTCTGTCAATATTTGTATTTCTGTTTGGAAGCCAGCTTTTAAAGACTATAAGGTGATGTTGCTAGTTTGGGATCAACATTTATTATCTATCTATCAACCTTTTGAAAGTCCTCTAGCTCTTGAATAATAATTTCATAACTAAAATTCACTTAAACTAGATTTTTAGACAATCTATGACTGATACACAACAATTTGATGTGAAACAGAAGTTCTTCACTTCAAGCTTGCACAATCAGTTATAATTATTTTATTTCTTTGATCAGTATAATTATTTACATCTTTGATTGTCAATAGTGTTTCCTGTAATGTGTAATATGAAGTTCATGTAACTATAATAAAAAAGTGCAGTCTTGTTAAGTTAGTAAGTGTTGATAATTAACTGAGCACAATTATTTACAAAATTAGTTCATAACACATGCATCATTTGTTAAGAAATTTGAGAGCACTCTATTACAAAAAGTGGTTACAACAATTTGTAATGAAATATCAGTAGTATAGACTTGAATAATTCACTTGATACAGCAGTATTCTTCAACTGGTGTTTTCCATAAATTTCAGGCTGAACTCTTCTACGTACTGAGAAAAGAAAGGAAGTGGTTATTAAAAAAATAATGCAAAATGCATTATCAAATTACTGTACTATGGGAATAGTGGTTATCTGCCCTGCCTCCAACCTCTACAAACCAGAATTGAATAATGGGGCTCTGCACTGAGATTTCTCAATTAACTGACTCTAATGGTTTTCCTGCTGCTGCTAATTTGACTTTCACATCAAAAACTGTTCTGTTGAGCAATGAAACAGCCTCTGGCTAAAAGAATGGGCAACCACTTTCTTTGTAATTAACATTAAAGTATATTTTATATTACTATAAGGACCATAGTTGTCACGCAGTTGTTGACATTTCATCATCAAAGCAAATGGAAATTTTGATTTAAACATTTAGTGTGAAAACAATCAGTAGAGTACTTACTACTATTATCTGCATGAAAAAGTTCAAAAAGAAGAAGAAGAAGAAGAGTGAAAAAGAATTTTTAGACTGGTGTTTCAAATGACAAAGCACCAGTTTAAATTATCAGTCTAAAAATTCTTGTTCTTAGTGTAAAATTCATTCTTTTTTTAAGCTGCATGTTTCTGTAGAAATTACACTGACCCAGAATTCCATTTATATCACAATCCAGTTATATCCCCATAAACAAGGGTGGCCAGATTTACCCCCCCCTGCCAGCAATCTCTCCCACTCTCCTCGCTTGATGCATTGCATCCTCCTCCTTCAAACCAACACATCGACTCTCCTTCTCCACCTGTGATCACCATGTCTTCCTCAATCGTCCTCGCTTTCTCTTTCCCATAACTTCAATTAAGAAAACATTTTTGCTGTGGAGAATTCCCCAAACGTGTGCCGACGTTTTCATAGCGCTATGGAGGCACAGAAAAAATGTTTTATTTCTTTTATAAAATATTTATTCCATTTTCAGGACTCTGAGAAAGAGAATTACAACCACTTTGTTATTTGTGTTTATTTCATGATCATTTTACAAAATCTCCTTACAAGGACTAGCTAATATGTCATTTCTATACTTCATTGGCCTATGAAAACATACCTCTTGGCCAATAGAAACCACTGTACTATCTTAAATATTTTATAAACTCTAATAATAAACAATTATCTGAAATTCACCAGTTTAGACTAGCATTGAGCTATTTCCTGCTTTTTGGGGAAATTTCAAAAAGTATATTTTTTAACAAGTGTAGTACTGATCAAACAGCAACAATCTCTGTGAAACACTTTTACATCCCTTCCCTCTTTCAATGTTGTTTGTCCAGCAAGTACAAAAAATTGGCATGTTTTTGCATCCAATTACCAACTTTCAGTACTTTTGTTAGGTATTGTAGGGTACAGCTTAAGTGGGTGTAATGTAGTTAGATTGCAATTACATGTCCAACTTTGAAAAGGCAATCCTTGGTGACGCTGAAATCAAAACAATACTTGTATAGTGTACCTGCACATCTAATTAATGAAGGAGACACTTTTTAATTAACTAAGAGAAAGCAGTTTTTCTTTATGTATAATGAAGTTGCATGTATCTTTACAACAGAATTTCACAAACCTGCTTTTCTGGTAAACAATCACCAAAACCTTCCAGAAGCAATGGCCATTGCTTAACTGTCTGCTGATAATCTTTAAAGGATACTCTACCATCACTGTCTTTATCCTGCAAGTTAAAAACAATGACAATTCAATAAATATACTTACAATGTGAAAAGATGAATTTTGAATGCCACAGAAAAATTTAGAGATTGAAAACAAACTCAGGGTCTTGAATAGGATTGGAAGATTAGGAATTGATTAGAAAGGCTATTTCCAAAGCTTTCTGAAAATGAAAAGTCAGGTATATTAATGGATTGTCAAGATGTAAACATTTGAATTATTATAATAATGCATGTTGTCAGCTTGGAGATCTAAACAGTTGGGCAGTGAGTGTGAGGTTGAAGTTTCGTGTCAAAAAGATCCAGATTGGGGTCAATAAAATTTAAGGAGCTAGCCTATAGTACAGATCCTAACTGGTACAAGACTTTTATTTAGAATAAAAGGCAAGAGCTATAATACTGTAAGGCTTGTGTCAGAACAGAGATGGTATATGGTTCAGAAAAGTGGAATGTGTAGGCATGAGAAGGCATCTGGAGAACAGAAAGAGCAATGTTACGAAAAATGTGTGGTGTTAAAATATATTAACTATATGATAGCAACAATTAATACATGTGAGCTCATGGAGAGCTCTTGGATAAAACTGTTACTGAAGTGATGAAGGGAAGTGGGTTGGAGATGGATGAGTCATGTGAGAAAGAAGGTGAAGGGATCAGGAAGTGGATGACATAAAAGGGAAAGGTTGGTCTGAATGTTCAAGGATGCACCAAACAGTGGAAAGGAGGAGTGGCATCATGGTTGGAGAGTCACTAACCCTTAGTAACAGGGAAAATGGTGACTATGATGATGATTCCATTGCAGTTTTTCACAATTAAGTCCAGCTCATAAAATTAAGTTAGAGGTCTTTCAATTTTTTGTTTCTTTCAGTAGTTGATCAATATAGTAAGACAATTTTAAAGTATTCAAGTAGCTACAGCATTGACCTATTTATGTTATCCAGCTGAATTTCATTAAAAATCAAGTTAAATTGTTTTCAATATACCTTGAACTGCCCTGTATCAATGACAATCAGAAAATACATAGACATGAGATACGAAAAACTATAATTAACAACAAAGGTAATAAAAAGCAACATTTCTTTAATTTTTGTGGGATGACAGCCAAATACTTCGAGAGAAACAAACACCTATAAATTTGCTAAAAGAACAAAAGGAAAACTGTATTTAATAAATTACTGATCAGTATTAATTTTTCATAATGTTCGAGGCTAGCACTTATGTGGCACCTACCATTAGTTTAATGACAATGTCGACTAGCTCCTTGATACCTTCATCTGGATCCTCCTCAGTTGGTTGCTAAATGGATGATTACAACCATTATCCATCAGTAACAATATTTAAATATAATCAATGTTTCAAATGTTTTTTTGGTCAAATACAATTGTAACAATTACAGTTAAGTAGCATTTTAGTACTAATACAGCTATTAAGTGACAAACAATACAATTATAATAACAGTAACAAAACAATTATAGTAAACAAAAGTATACAACAGCAGTAGTACTGCATAAAAAAGAAGTTGCAATACAATAGTAACAAGTTTCAATAAATTATTTATAATAGTTAGCAACTCTAAAAAGGTAGCAATACAATTAACAAGTTATAGTACAAAGAACCAATAGAGTGTTTTTAAACTGTTAAAACATCCATTACTAACCGCAAATCCAATCATCAAATCAACACACATGATTTGCAATTTTATTTTATAATTTCTTGTGCAGATGGAAGCTTACAAATACTAAACTGTAGTGAATAAAAAATTTGAATATTTAAATTGATTTTAAAAGGAAAAACATTTTAGCGAGCTATATATAATAATTTATATAATATATGTAGTAACATACAATGGAGTGGGGGGTGGTTGTATTACACATATATGCTGGTTTCTTGCAGAATTTGTTTTTACTAACATTTTTTTTATGTTTTTATCAACAGTTATATTTAACACAACTAGGTCAATAATTCGTATTTAGTACCTTGATTAAGCATGGTTTAAGCATATGAAATATCTCATCCCTTGATATCCAACCATCGTTGTTAAGATCATAGACTCTATAACAAACTAGTTCGGAATTAAAGACAAAAACTTATTGTAATCACTTATAATTTATTAGGGACCGTTCATTTTTTACCGGGAGGGGGGGGATCAGTGGTTTTGAAATTACTTCTGAAAAAAATTTCATTACCCCCCCCCCTAATATTCCTTTAAATTTTTGAGTGACCCCCTCCCCCAAACTAAAGATTTTAAAACAATAATTTTCACTAGTGCTGTATAAAGTATTCAGTGATAACACTACTAGCTGAGAAAAAGCGAGAGATTGTCAGTTTTACTAGTGGGCTAGGTGCAAAGTTTGTACTTTTGTAATATGATACAGGATCTTAGAAAGGAAAACCAAGGCAGTATAAACATGATTTGTGTGGGGGTCTATGCTTCCCTGGAAAATTTTTAAGTTTCTCAATCTTAGAATTGCTAAAAATGCACCAAATTGATTTAATCAGTACAAATAGTTGAGATGTGTGAGACAATTTTTACCCAAGCACCCCTGCTTTGAATGTGAGTCACGTAGATCTCAATGGCAGCCCAATTTAGATACTCTAAGCCACACAGCTGATACTGATAAATTTATTTAACACTACACCCTTAGTGCAACATCATTTTATCCTGTGGATAACTATTCACTGGATAGCAAGTTTACCCACTAGATAGCGATTATCTGCTGGATAAAGTGGATAACGCTTATCTGCTGGATAACTTATCCAGGCTACAAGGTTAATAGCCTGTTTATAACTCTGGTGAAACCTCAATACGTCTGCTTTCTATTATTTAATTTTAACACCACTTTATAAATTATTTATGAACAAATATAACTGTGCTTACATTCTAATTTTTCCTCTGTGGTTCCTCGGAGGTAAACAGACAAACCGTGAATCCATTCTTCCATACTGACATTGCTGTCATTATCCTTGTCAAATGCCTTAAAAACTAAAAAGCATTATCACGCAATTCAGTTTATTTCTATTATGAAACTGATAACTGTTTTAAACGTTAATGAACACAACTTAAGTCAACATCCAACACCAAAATTTAAGAAATAATTTCCATATATTAGGGCCTACTTACATAATTTATGCATACAGTTTCATACTCGTAGCATATAAGTTAGGGTCAGTGTAAGGTGTACAGTCTGTAAGATTAAACAATAGCTTGCCCCAGTATGAAAATTTATCCAAATATATAATTCATTTAATTGATCAATACAATGCAGTACACTGAGACTTTGAAATCCAGGGGCCCCGTGGCTCCTGCTTGTTTTTCTTTTGCATGAACCAAAACTAATATTAGCGCTGATTAGTTGATAAGTTCTCCCGGTAAGAAAGATTCTAAAAAATATCACCAGAGAATGCAACTATGTAACCGTAGTGTAATGTAGGTGAAAGAGCTGCAGAAATTAACAGAAGTTTTGGACAGTGACACCCCTTTGTGATCAGTTATTGATTTTAAAGAAATTACCTCTGTCCATTAATATATCATCGGTCATGTGAAAAGTGTTGTGCAGAACATCCCTGAACTTGGTTCTGTCTAGCTTTTCCTTAGTATTTGCCAGTTCTCGGAAAATGGCCAGCAAGTTTTCAACTTCTTGACGAGTAACTGCGTTTCGTTTTGAAGAAAACCAAAACAAATCCTGGTTATGAATAACGAAACCTTCGAAAAGATGTGAAAAGATTTAGCTCATACATACAATGTGTTTGCTTGAAAATCTGTTCTGCAAGTTTTGCTTGATTTTTTTTTGCGATAATGCCGGCCATTGCAGTAATAATGTATTTTTACGAGGATAAAAACAAATACTCTTCTCTTTCCCACAAATGGCTACGTTGCCATGCTCACCTCTTCGTAACGAGGCTAATTTGCCGGGACTCCCGACATCCTTCACGGTCAAGTATTTGTCCAACCAAGCACATTTTCTTCTTAACAGAGAATATGGCGTCTAGTGCGATGCAAATGTCCGATACTTCGTCGAATTCCGGTCGTATTGATGTCGATAACCCCCCGTTTTCTCGCATATTTGTGGTGTGTAGTAAAAAACATACAGAAGATACAATGAAGCAGGCTTTTCAGAGTTTTGGGCAAGTTGAAGATGTGTGGATCGTGAAAGACAAAGTCTCGAAAGAGAGTCGAGGTGTCTGCTACATCAAATTTTCCAAAGCTTCGGCTGCAGCGCTTGCAGTTGAAAGTATGGATGGCAAGCAAGTGGGAGATGATTCAAAACCCCTTAAGGTTAGTATATTATGACATCAAAAGAAGAATTGATTGAGTATCTGCAGTTTGGTTGCCCACAAATTTAAAATTATTCAACTTAACTAGTGTACATGTGCTTTTTGGACGACAGTAATACTAATCGGCGTATTCAGTTAAAGCAACGCGAAAACACATTTAATATGATGGTTTTACTATTCTATCCTTTCCCCATTCATAAGGTGTATATAGTTACATGTCGTAAAAGTAAAAAAGGGTGTTTGTTCAAAATGCTATAAATCTTGAAGGCAGTTAGAATTAAAATTGAATATGTGAATAATTAATATATAATGGTGTGTTGACTATTTATTAACTAGAGTTATTGTGGAAGATCACTTTTTTTGCCATTTAGAATTTATATACACTGATTTCGTTATTTTAGTTATCTAAATAATAACTTTGGTATATTTTTTGTGATTGGTATTTTGTAATTGAATATTTGGATTTTGTTGAAGTTTCTTCACTGAAACAGGCTGAACAGTTTGAGAGAAACCAAAAATGTTTGCAAAATTGAGGTGATGAATATTTTATGAAAGACACTAAGTTGTGAAGTTTGCAGAAAAGTATTACTTTGTAATTCCAAAAATCAAAAAGTGTGCTTACTGTTCAGCAAAAGTAAATGTATAAAATGATTTTGGTTTCTTAAAACTGTTGCTTTAAAATTCCAAAACTTTATATGGTTTTCCAAATTAATATTTATGTGGGAAAAATAAACTTAAAACTGTAAGTGTTTTAAAATATTTTATCTTATTACTCCAAAGTATCTTAAAAATATTTTTTGCCTTAGTATTACAGTGGTTGAAACTTTAGATTGGGTAAAACTTTGAACCTTTTTTTTACAATTGATAATGTCTTTTAGGGTGAGAAAACATGATAAGAATTCACCAGGTGTTTCATACCAACCTGCTCGATCTAACAAAGGACATCTTTTGTTAGATCAAAAAGTTTTTCTGCTCATATCTAAAAAGAATATCAACCATATGAAGTCTGAGTAACATACTTGCTTATTTACTTAATTTAAATTTTTACTGCTTTAAAGCTATATTACTGATAGTAGATTTTGTTAGTCTCCTCACAACACATGTGTTCTAAATTAGTTTTGGTGAGTTGATTTTAATTATTAATTTTGTAATATGAAATACATTTGTTTTGAGCAAAAACCACTAAACAATGAAAGGATTAATTAATTTGGAAACTTTGGATAGTTATTTTTTATTTCCTGTCAATAGAGCAAGACTCTGATGAGTTTTTACATCACTATAAATTGAAGTGTCAGGAAAATTCCTTATTGCATTAGGTTAGATTTTCTAAAGCACAAAATCTTTATTTTTAAGGGTATTTTAAAACTTACCAGACACCTTTGGAAGAATTACCTTGTAAGCTTCTTGTTATGGCTATTTAATTCTTGGTATTTGCCTTTTAATGGTTGGCAATTTGAGTCTCGTGTAACTTTATCTATGTTCAGTAAGGTTTTTTCTGCGAATGCGCAGAATTGCATTAACCACAGTGTTGGGGTATTCTGAAGTTACTCCAAAACCTCATTTCTTTCAGGTTTTTAACATTTTAGAGTCCAAGTTGTTTGAAATTCTCCCAATTCGAGCTTATACTTTTCATTGAACAAGTTAGATAGAATTTTAGTTTTGTAGTTTTAGTACTTTGCTTTGTCTGATCAATCTTTTTCTTATTGCCAAATGTGTTATTGTGTCATGTAAGAAGAAGTTGGTGTTGGTAACTTACCAGAATTAGAAGGTTTTAGGAAGTACATACTTTTGATACATCATTTCATGTTCCTGACACTTCATGCAAGCCAGCGAGAATGCACTAACTATAGCAAAAATACTAGTTGTAGCTGCAAGCAAGGCAGTGATGGTCACTTATTTTTTCAGTTTAATTAGTGTATATGCCTTTTAAAAATGTTTGTTTGTCACAATTCCCATATTTGGCATGTACCATGGTAAAATGCATGTGATTTTACAATGGGGAGAGCCTAGTCTCTGCAGAAAAGAAAATGTCGACCTATAATTGGCTCCAAACAGTATTTAACCCTTTCAGTCCCAAACAGTTATCAACACTTAACTTCTCCGTACATAACACATACAAAATAAAACATTTGGCAATGAGAATTTAAGAATTGATCAAACAAAGCAAACCACATAAGACTAAAAGTAAAATTCTCTTAAACTTCAATGAAAAGTATGGGAACAAGTTGGGAGAATTTAGTAATACAACTGGAACTGAAAGGGTTAAGAAGAACATGTCAAAGTTAATGCAAAAAATGAACATCTGCACAACAGGACAAAATCTGAAACAGTAGCTGTGATAATATTTTTTGTTTACATTAACAGGTATATCAGTGAAAGGTATGCAATTGCCCACACATCTATTTTACATAGCCAACAAAAGCCATCAAACTCAATATTTGTACGTCTTTGTTCATCTAGTGTGAATTTAGGACAATTTTTGGTCGACTTGTTCTTCCAGGTCTGCAATTGTCTATAGAAATGGACAAACAGACGGACAAATATAAATGTTTTGTTCTTCTGAAAATTTGTACATCCTATTTTCACACCAGTCGATTTGTTTGTTCGCTGACAGTGATTTGTCCATCTAGACGACTTGTTTGTCTTCTAGTGTGAAAGCAGCCATTATGGAAAATACCATCATTACACATAAACACAAAATGAATTTCAATATATACACAGAATAAATTTCTTCACGAGCAAATGTAGTAATCACAATGGAACAATGTTAGTTGGATAAGTTACATTGCAGTCTAATTATCTTGGTTTCATTAATATTTTACTTGCCTTCATAGGTTATGATTGCTCAGTCAAAGGCCTCAGGATCCAAACTGGATTTCAGTGATGACACTGCTCTTAATCGGTTATTTGTTGTGTGTCCCAAATCATACAATGAAGATGACTTAAGGTGCAAGTTTCAAGAATTTGGAGACATTGACTATGTACAGATTGTTCGAGATCACAATACTAAAGAGCCAAAAGGATTTGGATATGTCAAGTTTGTAAAGGCCTCAACTGCTGCAGTTGCCCTAGAAAACTGTGACAAGACCCTTAAAGCTGTTATGGCTGAGCCAAAATCAGCAAAGATTGCCAGAAATGCTGCTGCTGCTGCAGCAGTACACATGCATGCAAATTTCGTCCCCAATAATCCCTTCCTGGAGCAACCCACATACACCAGCAACCATTCACAACCATCGTCAGTTGTAACATCCCAGTTACCGACATCGACATCTGTGCCCACTGGAATGGGGATGGAGTATTATGGAAACCCTAACCCCACTGCTCAGGTGGTTGAATCAATCACTACGTCACACACCCCAACTCGACTTTTTGTAATTGTTGCTACAAGTATAAATCAAGAACAGCTTGGGAGACTTTTTGACATTATCCCAGGCATGGAACATTGTGAACTTAAGAGAAATTACAACACTGGGGAGTCGAAAGGTTTTGCTTATGTCACATACAACTCAGTTGGATCAGCAATTTATGCCAAAGAGAAACTGCATGGCTTTGAGTATCCCCCAGGTATGAAGTTGGTTGTGAAGTATGCTGAAGATCCTCCTAGTCGTCCAAGTTCAGGAAACAGCGTTCCAGGTCAAGTCAGGAATGCCGGAGCTCAATTGACTCAGAACAATACAGCTGTTAAGTTGGAAGGAAGTTCTGTGTACACAACTGCTGCACTTCCAGCTCCTGCGCCTCTTGCAGATCCCAATTCTGAATGTGCATCTCGACTTTTTCTGGTCTGCAACCCAGCACCACCTCCAGAGGCAGCTCTTAAAGATGTGTTCAGTCGGTTTGGTAATTTAATTGATGTTTACATCATGAAAGACAGAAACTTTGGCTATGCAAAATTTGCTGCCAAAGAATCTGCTGAATGTGCCATAGAGGGTCTTCATGGCCACGAAGTGCTTGGTATGAGGCTGAAGGTGATGCATGCAGATCCACCTAAGACAGAGGCTTCCCGCAAGAGGCCTAGAACCTAATACATTCTGTGGCAGTATCCATTTCAGTGATTTTGTGGCAAATCGTAAGCCTGCTTGTTCAGGTAATGTAATACACCTGCAGTTAATGGGATTTTGGTTTATGTGAAACACAAGACAAAACTCAACATGCTAACAAAACTAATGACAAAATACAGCTGTGCAGCCCTAACATTTGCACAACTACATGGCTGAATCTGTGTTGCTGATGCCACATACTTGACTTTGCTTGAACAAGATTACAGAAATTTCAGTCACTTATTTTTCAGACTTAGTACTGGGTTGAACCAGACATCCAGAACAAGCTTCAGACATTGTTAACTCTATGACAAGCCTTTGACAACAGAATATGTGCACAATACGGATCAAATACACAAAAACTTGGAAATGACAAGAACATGAAACTTATAAACTTCACATACTGATTTGCAAGCACCTGGACTTAAATGGATTGCTTTGGTGTAAAAAAGTGTAATACACACAACTGTTGTTTTTTAAGCAGGTAGCAAGAGAGACTAAGAATATTATTGAATAGATAGCCTACTTTTCTATTTAGTGATTCGCAAATCCAACAAAATTATTTGAATTCTTACTCTTGCTTGTACTCAACAAACAACAGAAAGATAGATTTGTGAATGACGACTACTGTTACATGTGTTTTTATGATTATCTTTAGTTATTCAATTGCTTGAACTCTGATTTATCTTTTAGTCCTATGCAGTGGCTATTTCACGATCTTAAAACATAATTACCTAGTACTAACCATTTGCAACATTTTTGTGCTTTGTCACGCAATTTGTGTCTAATTTTGATACCTAGTGTTTGTAAAAGTTTAAAGTTATAGCTGTATCAAAACTGTTTGTTGTAAATATTGCTTGTTATGCTTAGAACTGATAAAAAACACTTTCCCTCCTTTCTTTGGGTCATAAACAGATGGAAGGGAAACAAGTAGCTACAAGTTGCCTTAAATGATTACTAGCAGACTGTTTTTATTTGGTTGTACACAGTTAGTGAGCTTGAGTTAATAAAGCTTTGATGAAAATTTAAAATTCTAGAGCTTGTACTGTATAAAAACTAATTATTTTGTGAGGTCAGGTCATTTTACAGTTGATTTTCCCAAAGTGGTAAAATCTTTTAATGTTTTATTTAAACTTTGATTACGAATTAATTTCCAGATTTTTTTTGTAATGAGATGATTTTGTTTGTGGAATACCTTAAACCATTAAAAATAATATTAACACCATTGTGATCTGTAAGTTTTAGTTAATACAAAAAGAGCACAAAATATATACATGTCTGAATTAATGCATCATGAATGTAGCATGTAGTCTGTTTTTAAAGTATAATGCTATATAAGCTAATAATAATTACATGATATTTATCTGTTAAATGCAATGATATCATCAATCTTGTGAGAGACTGTTCAGTGATCAAAATTGGTGACTAGGCACTTCCATGTTGGAGGATTTACAATTATTGTTTTAGCGTTACTATCATGTGAATCCATACATCTTTCTAAGATCATTGTACAAGAATGAGATATTGCATGTAGTATGATAACTGTTTTAAAACTGATGTTGTTTTTGTCATTAAACAACTGTTATTTCCATTTAATTTGTTCATTTCCAATCAAATATTCAAGGTTGTGGTGCATTTATCAGACTAGTGTTAAATGTGTGTTGAATGTTTGTTGATTATCTACTCCAAATAAAATGTTGGTCCACCATTAGATAGCTATTTCTTTGTAAAATTAATGCTAATGTTCAAGGAGTTTGTGACTTTCAGGAAACCTCATGTTTTAGTTCATCGTCATCAATAGTAAATCTTAAAAATAATATTAAGTGCTACACAATAATATATTATTAATATGATTATTACGGCTCGGGTAAAGTTAAAGGCACTATTGCTAAGTATTTAAGAAAATTGGAACAGTAAATACAGGCTCTTCCTTTCCAATTTCCATTTTTAACCATAAGTGCATTGAGTTAGATTAATTTGCAGAATATGAGCTTCAACTTTAGGAATTATTAATGCAACCAACTAAAACCTAACAAAGCATTTAAATTTTTTTGAAGTCATTATACAACATCTAGTGTTAGCACTTGCCAATTTTCGATGTTTCAAGTTTTGAGAAATTATCAGTTAATAATCATAACACATTAGCTTCTATAAAAAGAAATAGTTGTTAATGAAGCTGCCAACGAAACATTTTTAACAGTGACTTAACATTGTACTGGTAATTAGCTGAACATTTTTCCCCAACAAAAACAAGATAAACAGTCAACAGAAAATTGATATTATTACATAGCTATATTCTTATTTGGTTAGATGGGAAAGATGTTGAGGGAGGAAGATGCATGAGAGGTATTGATGGTAGGCTGAATTTCCGTGAGAAAGATAGAGGGAAAGTATGGAAAGAGCACATGGAAAGAATCATGAATGAAGAAAATGAATGGGATCAGAAT
>JAOBRB020042710.1:5000-15355 GCA_027575285.2 Zoanthus pulchellus | reverse complement strand
TTCCTTTGATCTAGAAAGGATCACTAAATCATCGGCATAAAGGAGACAGTTTAGTTTGGTTCCGTTTGGAAGAGTGATACATCACATTGTGGAGACTCATTAAATGAAAGAGGTAGTTCGTTTACAAATAGGTTAAACAAAAGTGGACTCAGGATACAGCCTTGTCTCACACCCCGTTGGTATTGAATCGCATATGTCTTAGATTTGTTAATCTTGACTGAGCATGTAGTTTTAGAATACAAAGATTTTATTAACAAGTAGATATTTCCCCCTATGCCATAACTCTGGATGCGATAAAAAAAAGCCTTCGTGCCAAACAGAATCAAACGCTTTTTTAAAATCTACAAAACAGGCATATACTTTCTGATTATGATGATGGGAATATTTCTCAATTAATGTCCGTAGCGAAAATATATGATCAGCTGTTCGATTATTCTTAAGAAAGCCTATTTGTGATGGATGGAGTATTTTCTTTGTTTCAATAAATTCTACGAGTCTTTGATTAATTATTGATGAAAATAACTTCGCTAGACAACTCGAAACACAAATGCCTCTATAATTCCCTGGGTCTGTATTATCACTGGACTTAAAAATAGGTGTTGTAAGACCCTCACACCAATTACTAGGGTATATACCTGATAAATTAAAAAGGTTCTTATAGACGTCTAACAATGAGTAGCAACTTGCTTTAATCATCTCGTTTTTGATCAAGTCAGAGGCGGAAGCTTTTTTTATATATAGTTTTCAACTTTTTTGTAACACGTAAAATTTCTTCGTCAGATATAGAAAAATTGAGTTCATTGAGACGGTCTTGATTAGGGGAAGAGTACAGTTTTCCGAAATTATGTAACCATTCTGATTCTTTAACTGGTGGAGAAGTAGTACTTGTTGTCGTCTCTAAACGAGATTTAAAAATGCTCCAAAAGTTCTGTGATTCATTTTGATTTGTTAATTCGTTAACCTTTTCATTCATATAACTCTACCGTTTTTTCTTAAGAAGTTGTTTGTACTCATTGAGAGTTTCATGGTAAGTTGCTAGGATATTTGAATTTAGTGGATCTCGAGGTTTTGAATTGGCCAATTTTCAAAGCATGCCTCTTAACTCGACACTCTTTATCAAACCACTTCTTATTAGTAGGGTTAGATATATAGTAGGGACGTTTGACAACTTTACGTTTTATCGACCGTTTTGCTGCATGAAACAAAATCTCTTGAACATCATTTAGGGCATGATTAACACCAGCTTCTGATCTGTCACAATTGCACTGTAAGAAATTGTTAACTAAGTGCTTGATTTCTGGAGATTTAAGTTCATGTTTAAAAGCAGCAGTCTGAGATTCTTTTGTCCATGTAAATTGTGTTGGTAATTTGTCCATTTGTTTTGAGTTTAAATTTTCTGTTTGTTCAATTGTATACACTTGTCACGTAGTTTTAACCAGAAGTATTTGACTGTGATCAGAAAAATAGGTTGGACGTTTAACAATAAAGTGGTCGAAAAATTGAAATAGAGATTGATCACAGTCGACAGTACTAACTCCAAATTTACCGTGGTACGTAACGTTTCCAAAAGAGTCACCTCTAATTCTACCATTCAGAATATGAAGATTCAATGTTTTACATAGCGGCGGCGGTGGCGGTGGTGATGATGGTGGTGGTAGTAGTAGTAATAGTAGTAGTGATAGTAATGGCAGTGGTGGTCGTAGTAATAGTAGTGGTGGTCAGGTGGTAGTGGTGGTGGCGGGCGGTAGTAGTAGTAGTGGTGGTGGTGGTGGTGGTAGTAGTAGTAGTAGTAGTGGTAGTAATGGCAGTGGTGGTCGTAGTAACAGTAGTGGTGGTCAGGTAGTAGTGGTGGCGGCGGGTGGTAGTAGTAGTAGTGGTGGTGGTAGTGGCAGTAGTAATAGTAGTAGTAGTAGTTGTCTCACAAAGCGATTGACTTTCTGCTTACCTTTTCTTTATCATCCGTAAGTTCTTGCAGTCGATCACTCAATGCCATAACTTCTCTCACAACACCTTCATATTTGCTGATGGGAACTGTCTCTTCCAAATAATTTACCTCTCTTTCATTAGGTCTTGAATTAATTACATTCCTATCCATGTTTTGTATTTTCTTAGCACCCTGCTTATTATCTTTTTCAACATGACTGTTTCCAAGATGATTTCGTTCTGCTTCCAAGGGCTCAAGCACTTGTTGACTCATCCTTGTGTTTTCTCCAACAACATTAGAACTATTGGTTCCATCAATATGACCTGTTACTTTTTCAGTCATGCTATCAGTTATTTTTGAAGACATTGTTGGGTGAATTTTTTCCTTCATTACATCAACTTGCTCTGCCAGTGACTGTCATAACACGTCTTTACTACTCAATGCTTTCTCCAGCTGTCTTAATTAATCCGATTACAAATCTAGAAAATGTAGTGCAAAACTTTGAACAAGCTGGAAGTCAACAAAGAAAATTTAAACATTTTAGTTTAAACCTTCTAATTTAAAAAAATTACGGTCCAACCATTCACAAACAACATTTTTCTTAGGCCTGTTTTAATTAAAAGCTTTTAAAATAGCAACTACTTAACATATTGTAGTATTTAAACTTGTGAGCTCAAAATGTGTTTTTTTAGTTCTGGGGGGCAAAACATGTTTTTGAATCAATATTGAAAGGAAATAAAAATTCATTGTCATTCTAAACAACATAAAAGTTAGTTTAACTCAGATAAGAAGGAGCTCAAAGGGAAAGGAAAATCATGCTATTCAAATTAAATGTGAGCAACAATTACCTAAAACTATTAACTCTGAATTTGCAGGAGATTAAATATTAATTAAATATACTTGCAAGTAACATTTAAACTTAAAAAATTTGATTACAATGACGTTCTCTAAGATTCTTTTGTCAATATGGAAGTTTACCTCTTCATAGTATTGATCATAATAAGGTATAAATTAAACAGTTCCTTGAAAAATCTATTCAAACAAGCACAATTTAAGCCAATTCTTGAAGGAATTGTACATGTACATGTTTCCCCTAAGAAATGCTGCACCTAAAAGCCAACTGGGAGCAGTGTTTATTATAGAACATTGAACAAATGAAAACAATCATAAAGCAATAAAATAATTACCAGCCTCCTAACTTTTATCAGCACATGGCAAAATTATCATAGTTCATTCGTTTTACAAGCTTTACAAGTGCAACATGTTCTTGTTAACTTTTAAGCTTGATTGTTAGTGCCAGACAAAAAACTGTACCATTTTTTTACTTTTTAAAGTAAATCTACAGTTTGTTGTTTAAGAAATTAAATAACACTTTAAATAAATACAGCCCTAAATTAAACACCGCATCCAAATCAATTAACATGTAATAAAAGCTGCAACATTTATTAACCCTTTCAGTCCCAGTGAGTAATCAACATCCAACTTCTCTTTACATATCACATACAAAATAAAACATTTGCTAATGAGAAATTGAGAACTGATCAAACAAAGCAAAGCACATAAGATAAAAAGTGAAATTCTCTCAAACTTTTTCAATACAAAGTATGGGAACAAGTTGGGAGAATTGAGCAATACAACTGGGACTGAAACGGTTAAGGAAATACGGTAACTGACAGTAGTAGTATTTACTTATCTTCCAGTCGCATACATTAACAAACGAAACATTGTATAATTATGTAATCATTTAGGGCATAACTCCTAAACACCTAACAAATTCAATATGATAACATTGTTATGTAATACAAAAAAACAATTAAATACTTTTAATCAGATCCTTTCTACTGGTCCTGTATCAAATTTTGCAGCAGTCCCAGTGAAGACCTCAGTTCAGCTACTCTGTAAAGCGTCTATCAAAGAGCCATCATTTCCAGGAACTACCAGCTGTTGAAACATGAATAGAACATGTCAGGTTTAATTACCTAGCATCATTATCATTACTTTTATAATCGAGTAGAATTTGAGTTACAGTGTGTGTGCACATCCCACCCCTCTCCTCCCTGCAAATTCTGGCCTGCTCAAGTTAAACTGTCAAATTTATGTACCAGAAAATACAGCAAAAACAAGAATGTTCTTGAAATTCTGATTTCATTGTTTGGATATGTCACCCACATGGATCAAACCACTTGCCCAGCTGCCTGCTCCACTGGGATCCACGAGGGCACTGTCTCACAGGAAGACAAAGCATGCATTGAAAAGATGCAGTGTCGAGAGACCTACAAGACTCTGAACTCTCCCTGCAAGGAGTGGTGATCACTTGTGTATATGGGCTTGCCCCACAGCAGGAGTAAATAGAAATGATGACAGGATTGTTATTATTTAGAACTACCCAATACAACATTTTTTTGGCTGATATCATTTATTCATAAGTATAGGAGAATATATTGTTAACATGTACACAATCATTTTGAACAATTTCTTGCACATGTCCTCTTTTAAAAAGGTAGAAACAAAAAAACTTCGCTAGACTTGTAATCTTTGCACTAATACTACCTCACTTCCACAAAAAAATCTTAGAACTAAGCCTATATTTGCTATCTCTAAAATTGTAAGACTTTGCACTTCCATGAAATAAATAAAACTACTGTCCACAACAATGACTAAAAACTTGGGTTTGTACTAAAATGACCACACAAGCTAGGGTGGCTTCTTTAACTTGGATAGACAAGAATAGCAATTAACACAATTAGCAGATAAGTTAAACAATTGACAATTAGAAGCCAGAATTTTGAACAAATTCGAATCAGAAAGACAAAAACTTTCTTTTCTTCATTTATACTGAAAAAGAAAGAACAACAGGCTGCAAATTTATCATGTTTTGTAATACCTAACAACTTTCCCTCTTTACATTACTTTCAACTCTGAAGTTGTCTACAGAAAAAGAAACTTCCTAATGTTAGTACCCAGCTGGGTCTGAAGAAATTTTGTAGTGGACAAAACAAATTGTGAATTAAGTTAGAAAACAATAATTTTTACAGGAATTAAGTTTGTGCTGGTTTAAAGAAAAAACACACATTGAATTGAGTAAGATGGAGTGTGGGAATATTGAAGCCTGCTACCAGAGTGGGGTAAATCTAGCAATTTTGTCATGCAGAGAACACAGATTTTTGAACCAATCAAAAGAAGATAAAGCTTGCCCCAACCTTATTTCGGTTCAAAAACCTTGTTTAAGTCTGTTTCCTGTAAATTACACTAAGTAATACCCGTAAATCTAACCACTCCTATTTGTCGGGGATAATCCCAGATCAAAACTGGAATTGATTGATTGTAATAACTCTCAACAGCATCTCAGGAAATCTTCAACTGCTATCAATTTCTTCCTTGCACTTGCCTCCATTTTCATCAGGCTATGGAGAATATGTTTTGTTTTATAACCAAAGATATACATCTATAAACTGTATCATGTCCACCAATTAATACTTGAATAACAAAATAATGGCAAATTTGTTATTATAATACATAACCATTGTAATTTGCATTTTTATCATTGATAATCTAGTAACTTTACAACTTAATTATAATCTCTCTGGTTATCTAAATAATGAATCGAAAGAATTGGGGTTCAAAAATACAGTACGTAGTAAAATCATTAAAATGCATGTACAAAGTACCAACACTGATCAACAGCCAGTACTTGCAACCAATCTGTTCTTTGATGTGTGCAAATAACTCACTTTAGAAACAAGTATTCGTTCACGTTTGAATCTAAAAGTAAATTTTAAAAGCCCGTTGTAATTCTTATCCGAATAAAATGCGCCTCTATGGCAAAATGACTGTCGGAAAACCCATAATAAATCAAGAGACGGAAGAAAGCGTCTTACCCAATCCTCGAATTAATTCGATACAGGAAGACGTATTGTCAAATATATTCACAAAGAAAACTCTTCAATACTTTGGAAATAAAATGTTGATTGAAAAGCAACGATTTGCACGCTCAGTGAGCTGCTAAACCGAGTGTACACGAAACATGTACTAACAGCCGCAGAAAACAATGACAACATTGTTACCTGCAGACTTCGCGCGCTCCACTCCAAAGATATTTTGAGAGTCAATAGACCCCCAACAACTTTTTACAGTAAATTAACTTTACCTATATACAGCCACGAGCATCGAAACCACAACAACACGATACATTGCAGAATTTAGAAACACCAAAGCCGTGAAACATGATCAATGAAACCAGATGCCGCTGCAAAAAATATAAAAAATTCACGAACAAGACGCGAAAGTATTTGTCGATAGAATTGCAAAGCCGGAATTTTAAATAGAATCTGAATGTTGTTTAGGCATACTTTACACTCCAGTAGTCTCGCTGTCCGGCGATTACACTAATTCTGGAAATAACAATTTTTAAGCACGTAAATTACTTCTTGCACAAAATCGTGATCTAAATTCGGCATAATACAACTGGCGACTCTACACTCGATAATTAATCAGCCATATTTCAAATTTGATATTATACTAAACACGGCATATAGTCGCAACAACACGTATAATAAACTATGACCAGATTAGCCGCACAAATACTCCTAAAGCGACGCTCAATCAAAACGTGTTTCATTTGTCGAGAATTCGAGAAAGAGTGAATGCGACGCGTGCGGTATTCAGTCAGAATTCTACTGTCCCGTCCTGTTTATGGCACGACATCAAATACGTGGAGATTACAGGGACAGTTCTACAACATACATACACTAACTTGCATCCTAAAGCAACACAATTGCAAATTTATCAACTAATAATTACTTACACTTAATGAGCATGAAGATATTAAAAATCTCCGAGAACAAAACACTCTTCGATTCCCAAAGCCCAAACTGAAGGAGTTCCCTCTCTGACAACGGTCAAACCTCTTGAGTTACAAAATGCCAAATGATATTATTTTACTTTTAAATATAGCCAATGATTTGCATACCTCTCCGCGCATAATGTTACACTACAGTCCTAAACAAATTACGTACATGTCAATTTTAAACGATTTTCAACTCCTCCTTGCCTGTGTGAAATTCGCGAAAACCCTTGAAAATGTTTTGCTTGTCCTCTTAAGAACAACTTCCACTACAATCTCCTCGGAGATGCTCCACAAGGCAGTAATCTTTCGTGACCGTACCGGTTGGTGATTCGTTATGTCTAATTACAGCTTCCTGTAAACTGACAACAATTTCATCGGGATCGCGAACTGACATAAAAGTTATACTAAGTCTTGTCTCGCAAAACTCGGCCAAGGGCATAAGGCCTCGGAGTTTACACATAAACGATTTCTCTCCTCCACTTAAATCGAGATCCTCAATTGTAGCTGTTTGGTTAATGTACTCAAGCCTTACACCATTCTTAATTGAAAATCACAAAAAATCCCGGTGGCATATCTAGAAGGAGCGTGACTCTAGGAACGAAGTCAGTATATCGTTTGCATTTACCATTCATATGGTGATTTGAATGGAACATGAGATCAGTAAATAACGGTGTCGAAATTAATATCCTTCAATTTTAAACAAAAGTCAAAAATACAGTTGTTGTCTCCTTTTGTCTCGCTTATACATCTAAGGCCGTACGAAGTCATTTCATGGAAAATCGCAGATTCTCCATGTAAGAAAGAAAGGCTGGCGGGCCCAGATGATGACAGAAAAAACTCGATAAATTCTCTCCTTACGGCCGGATTGCCACAGAATCACATCTACCCATAGATTAATAAATACTCTAACCAAAAACTCTAATTTGATCTAATTCCAACAATCTAAACTAGGAGAACATGAGAGCTCATTTTCTCGTCGAAAGTTACCCAAACTGAATTCCGAGAGTTCCTTCACGCCACGTCGTGGGGTTACCAACGAGTTTTTTTTGGAGCTTTGCAACCGCGTGGTTATGACAAAACTAAAACGAACTCGGGGAGACACAGTACGACAGAGAGCCTAAATAAATTCTGTCAACATAAGACCTTTGCCACCGAATCACCGCAAGGGCGGGTCCAGGGGGAAAAAGGGTGACTATCCCCCTCTCCCTTTCTCTCTTAGTAGTCATATGCTCTAGATATTTTGTTGTTGAAGTTATTTTTTTCTTATTTTTGCTAAGGATAACCAAAGGCGTTGATAAAAAATATCAAAGTTTCAATCATATCAAAGCTATGTTTTTATCACAAACCCTACCACCCAAGGAAGATATTGGTATCCTCACTACTTGTATAACATTTAAGAAATATAAAATGTTCCGTGTTTACATAACCTGATGTAAACACGCGGGAAATTGGGAGAACACGAGATAAGCGTAGGAAGCGCGACGCGAAGCGGTAATCATTACTACTATGTTTGCTATTAAATACTATTCAACTACGTATGTACATTGGCATGGCGTAGGCTATGGTAAAGTCAGTATGGCCATGGGTATAAGTAGAGCAGAGAGATTTAAGGCCACTCTCTACCCTAAGGGCGCTTTTTCGCTACTTTTAGTGACATTTTTGATATCTCCGTCATTATTTTGAAAATTGAAAAAAAACGATAATTACTTTACAGATTTAGTCAAAAAACGGAAGCCTCGTAAATATTTTCACATTTTTCAGATGAGATTTGTGGTTCTCTAAATGTATTTTTTTTAAAGGAAATTTTAATTTGGGTGAATTTTAGTGAGGTTTAAAAATAAATTTTGGAGTTAATATTTGATAGAAAATCACCAAACCGTCCTTTAACCAAGTTGGACCTTCGCATGGTCTGGAGGGACGGTTTGGTGGTCACCCCCCAAATTCTTCATACTCAAATACTTCTCTCAACTTATTCACTCTCCACCGAAATTTAGGGTAGCAAGTGGTCTTAACCCTCTAAACCGAAAAATGTATGTGCTCCCCACCACTGACAGCTAACACTAGCAAGAAATCTTTATGCCCCGATTCGATGTTGCTCAGAAAAAGGGGGTGCCACAAGCCTTTCTGCTCCGGCCCCGTATAAAACTACATTTTGCATGGCCCCTAATTAAAAACTATAAATCATCGAGAAGTGACCTTTCTTTATTGTGTTAGAGAAATTACTTATTTCTTGCAAGGAAGAGTTTGGTGTTAAGTCCTAGAAAAATACATTTTCTACCCTTGAGAACTTTTGGAATTCTTTATATTAGTCAATGATAACCGTAATATGGCGAATTGATTTGAAAAAATGTCGGAAAAACTTGTCTTTTGCTCTGAATTCCATACACTTGCTATGAAACACACTGCTCAAAGAAATATGTAGGGGACTCATTGAGAGCATACTCAGCCCCAAAATTTAGTCATCATGTCTGCTAATGGTTCCTTGATAATATTTAATAGAGATTTGAAGAGATTTGGCGACATCTTTAGTAGTGCTGTCATTTCTAATTTTCAAATTAGTAAACACTGTAACACTTTAGACCTATTTCATAAATGGTGACCAATTTAGTTTTCTTTTAAATTAGCCTAACCTATTTTAACTAGCCTCGTGTTCGAGCTGAAAGTAAAAAAATATATATATCACCCTAACTGCGGCTAGCGAGACTAAAGGATAAAAAGTTTGAACAAAGTCAAACTCCATCCAACATCGTCAAACATGTTTGGTTGTGCTGTTCAAACGGGTCAAACATATTGCGTCCAACAATGTTTGATCTGTTTAAACGGGTCTTAATATGAATATGAACAAAGGAACACTCAAATGGTCGCCATTTATGAAATAGGTCTATTTTTGCTATTCTTCAGCATGACGGCAGAAGACAGAAATGCGCAGACAGGGGATACTACATGATGGCGCCAACTAATGAAGTTTATTTTCGAGTGGTAAAAATAGTTTGTGTTTTGTTGCGTGTTGAAATATAAAATATAAAAATAAAAACGAAATATAAACGTAAGGTTGAAATCCAAGACATAGGTGGTGCAAAATTCACGCATGTGCTGTCATTTACGCATACGCTGATCATCACACAAAAAATGCAGAACCTCGTGGGATAAAAATTTATTTAAAAACAATACCAATACATGTGCGCTCACTCGCTTTCTTTGAAGATAGATTAGAGTAGGACAGAAGTGTACCCGTATTACGATGTGCACAAGAGAGTACGAGCATTGCGATGTGCACAAGATTTGGGTGACAACTCTAGAAAAGGTCGTAAAAGTAGTCCAGGCCTTGACCAATTTCCCAAATTGAAATTCCAACTCCTAATTCTTTGGCCAAGTTTATACGGTCTTGTATTGACTGTGAGAAACAAAAATAACTATCGTTAACAATAATGAAAAGAGAATTTAAACGTTCAAAAATAAAATAAGATCCCTTTCTTCCCACTGGACGAGCGCTCACCCCACATTCCCGGGCCAAATGACATAACAGGGTTTTTTGTTAGGTTTTTTTTCTATCATCTCCGAACTGCACGATGGACTATGCGGCAT
>JAOBRB020042710.1:0-2500 GCA_027575285.2 Zoanthus pulchellus | reverse complement strand
TAAGTATCACCATCACCATCATCATCAGTATCACCATCACCATATTACCATCATCAACAGTATCACTATCATCATCAGTATCACCATCATCATCAGTATCACCATCTTCATCAGTATCACCATCATCATCAGTATCACCATCATCACCAGTATCACCATCATCATCAGTATCACCATCATCATCAGTATCACCATCATCATCAGTATCACCATCATCATCAGTATCACCATAATCAACAGTATCACCATCATCATCAGTATTAGCATTTACCACCATCATCATCATCAGTGACATCATCATCATCATCATCATCGTCGTCATCATCGTCTCCATTATCCTCATAATCAACATCATTAAAATGAAAAAACGTGAAATATACCTGTATTTAAACGAATGCTCAGCAGGTTCTGCTTCCCAGTTTAGTTTTTGGTTTTTATGTTTTCCAAGTATTTCTAAATACCTGCAAGATATCATTATAATGTTAGTCTTTTTTCAATTGATGTATATAATCACGGCAAAAAATGAGATCTTTCCATTATGTTTTGTTCTCCTGGATTATAGTTTAGAAAATTGTCTCCCGGTTGGCCTTTGATTTGAGGCGGCTCAAACAAACGTGAGAGACCCGGGGCCGAAATTTTTCCCAATCTTTTGCAAGGCCTTGAAAATGGGGCTACCAATCTTTGTGTTTACATGATGGAGAATGCAGGATAGGGAAAGAAGACACGGGGTAAATATTTGCTCAAAAGAAGATCATACATTAATTACTATACTCGTTTCAGTGTCACCGATAATCATGGTAGTCAGGGATTTACTCAGGTCTTTTCATTGAGACCATATGTTTCGATATCGAACGATTGTACGTGTGTCAACTAAAAATAGTTCGTTCTCCTTTCCCGAGTGATGGACGGCCAAATCCAATTCCGGTGATCACCACTTTCTTGGCCAGAGAACTTTTTCGGCAGCCGGCGCTTATCGACAACCCTGTTCTCTCCTTCAGTGTTAGTTTTAGGGTTTTAACCTAACAACAAGACAAAAGACTCTGGGATGAGCAATTTTATTTATTTTGCAACATTTCATAACTGCTGCGCACTGCTAAGTTATGACCTTAAATAATAACTTGTTAAAATCGTGCAAAACCTGGGAAACTTGACGAGGTGAAGCATATCAGAAAATGGGACTTGGTTTGCTAAGAAAAATGATGTTTCATTTGATTGATTCAAACTTATGTATGCTGTACATAAAGTGCAAAGCGAAGACTCGGGAAGCAAAAGAAACAACGCTGCAAAGAAGGTAAAACGTGAATTTCAATTTTCAAAAGAATCTTACACGTACAGACCAACAAACATATACTGAATACAATCTGAAACTGAACAAAACTAAAAACCGACCACTTAAAGAGCATATGATACGAAATTAGTTTTTTGATTATCTAAAAGAACATTATAAAAAAGATATTTCAGCAAAGTTTAATACTAATACCATGAAATTCCGCGGAGATAAAGCGTTCCGAAATTCCCAACTTTTATTGTAAAACTTGTCCCCTTTAAGTCGCTCGGCCAAGAACTCAGGCGACCAAAAAACATACTAGAATCAAAATCTGAAATCTTATTTCGCTTGGTTTATATAGAAAAATAAAGAGACAGGGGCGAACGCAGGAATATTCCCCAACAAAATGACGTATTGGTGACGTATCATTATCTGTGTCTCGTCCCAGTCTACCAAACTAGGGTGCCAAAAAACAGGAAAATAGCCAACGATCTTTTAGAAAATCGAAACACTAATTTCGTATCATATGCTCTTTCAGTATGACTCCGTACCGTGGTCCCGTGATAGCTGCATTGGTTTGTAGTGTGACGTCATGGAAGAAACACAAGAGTAAAAAAACGTTAGCACCAAGATACCTCACTGATTATTATTAACCCTTTCAATCCCAATTTTATTGTTAAATTCTCCCAACTTGTTCCTATACTTTCTATTGAACAAGTTTGAGAGAATTTTACTGTTAATCTCCTGTAGTTTGCTTTGTTTGATCAATTCTCAGTTTCTCATTGCCAAATGTTATATTTTGTATGTGTTATGTTAGGAGAAGTTGGACAACAGACTGAGACTGAAAGGGTTAACACAACAATATTTAAAAGCGTCGAGTAAGGGTAAAATACTTTACGAGTCATGTGGCCCATGGAGCGGATACTTATTTCCGGTTTCTGGAATGTAAAGCAGATGAGAGTCTTTCACTCCCCTCCCGGACGGAACACTAATTCATCGCGCTCCCAGCAGATGTAAGTACTCATTTACCAACCCCAGAAGGATGGAGAGCTGAGTTAGCTTAGGTGGAAAAGAAGGTCACACAAATATTCTAATCTCGCCAAAGTGCCGGGATCGAACTGGGGACCTTGTGACTGGAAAGCAGAGATCTTACCAGCTGGGGACCTTGTGACTGGAAAGCAAAGATCTTACCAACTGGGGACCTTGTGACTGGAAAGCAAAGATCTTACCAAC
>JAOBRB020042603.1:0-15356 GCA_027575285.2 Zoanthus pulchellus | reverse complement strand
TTTTTTCGGCCGTTTTCACCTGAAACCGCCTCTCAAAAAATGATTTGAAAATCGATACGAGGTGTCACGTGACTAACATTTACGTGTCATCGTACATACAGGCAATACCCAGTCCTCCAGGTTTTAATTAAAGAAAACACAAGAGTTTTTATATGGCCACTCTCCCCCACAAAAAGCCTACTTTTCATACATTTGTTTGGGTGTACTCCCCCCTTATATGATTTGATTTGATCTCGCTCAAACTTCTGCAAGTCTTAAAAAACAGTAATCGTATAACATATGACCGAATACAAGTAGCAACAAAATATAGAACACGTTTTGGAGAAAAAAAGATTACATCAGCTGTTTGCAGTGACCGCAAGCTCAACAGAAACGAATGAGCTTGCGGCTGCATGATTTTCTCGATTTTTTGGCTTGCTGTGAAGAATACTTGATTATATGTAAGTTTCAGGCAAGATATCGACGACCACTGGTCTCCCAACAAAGTAGTCTGCATAAAATTTCTTGTCTGATCAGACTACTATATAAACAGCATAAACTTTGTGAAAAACATCTAACGAACTAACCGATGAATATAAGTTAAAAGTTATTCTATATCCCTTTTAAAGATGTTTTCAAAAACTTCAGGATTTCTTAACAAAAATATCGAATTTTCCCTCGACGTGTTACAGAGAAATATCTACACCAAGCCCCCCTCCTCGAAACGTAAAATTGACGTTTCTTGTGGGCAAAATCGATATGCGAGGCTTCCCTTAAACGGATGCGACATTTGGGACAACAGCATCCAACATGGCCGCGGTTGGGCATAACATGTTGTCCCCGTTTTAATACCATCTTAGAACAAGTTTGGGAATGTTAAGTCGTGTCGGACGATGTTGCATGAAGTTTGACTTTGTTTAAACTTTCTGCCCAACATTTTTGGTCACATCATGTTATCTGTTAGAACAATTTTGGGAGTGTTGAGCTTCCATGAGACTATTTCACTCTAGAACAAACCGAGAGGCGAGGAAAAGATTTTTGTTCAGATTTTAAAGAATTCGGATTTTTTTTGTTTCCCAGATTGGACTTCATATTTCAGATTCATTCATTTCACAGATTCTATTACGCATCAATTGGAATTCAGATATTTTGTATATCAATAATCAAAACTCACTAATGTGATGTAAACAGTTTTGGCTTAAGATTCTATCGATTCAATTTGAATAATTCACCATAAAATAAATAAACGATAAATATAAGCAGTTCTAATTTTGAGATTGACAGCAATTCACTACTTGAACGCAGATCCCTATTTAAATGGATGGTATATTTGTAATTCCCTGTATATGTATCGTTCTGGAATCAATATTATTAGACGAAAAATAATTAATTAAATATCACGTATATATAATTGTTTTGAAATTTAGTATAAAAAAACAAACTGCAATTTGTAGGAAAATCTATAAATATAAAGAATGTTGTAACTTTTACGATCACCGTATCACGAATTACAATTCGCACAAAATTAAGTTAACGCTTTTTGTGTATGATCATTTACAAATAGAGAAAAAAGCTTCAAATGCATGCAGGAACCAAAATTACAACGAAAACAAATAGAATGGAATGCAAATATCTGTCCCATCAAACAGTAGCGCGTCAGTCAATCACGAACTCTATTCAATTTACCGGTTTCCACCATAATGGTAATTTCTTGTTATGCATTGTATTAAATGTTAGAGGAACAGGTAAAATTCATTATTACAATTTTGTTAAATAACTAATCAACAGACATTCAAGGGCAATCAGAAAAGTTAATCCCTGAAAAAGGCCTAACCTCTAGAACAACCTCAAATATGTCAACAAAATTGTACCCTTTCATTTCAATGTCGGATCAACAACTACAATGAATAAAAACGTGCGTGTATCTTTATGACAATTTTGTATGCCGACGATTTTAGAAGCAGAAAAGAAACCGCGTTTCCTTTCATAGACATTTAGGATTACCACAGAACGCCATTATTTTAGGCAAAAGCGCAAGTTTTCCGATGTTAAGCATTCTAACGCAAAAATTTGTGCTGAAATGAATATCTTTCTTTTCAATTAATCTCACCTGAACCCCAGAATTGAGAAAACCACTACGCTGGCAAAAAGTGATGTAGCCGAGTTGGCTAGCGAAATAGTAATGGCATCACGGAGAGTATTTTCGTGTTGGTTATTATAACTAGCATATGCCACCATTGCTCCGAATGCGACCCCGAGACTGAAGAATATTTGTGTTGCAGCATCAAGCCAAACTATTGGATCTTGCAATCTTTCCCACTGTTGGATAAAATGAAATGATCAGTGCTTCAAGAACCCTCCATGCTAGTGGAGACGCATACATCACCGCCATAACGACGTTGCGGCATGGAGCCTCTGGTATAAGATTGAACTATTCTCAGTGTTTCGAGAACCCCTGAACTGCCTTGATTAGCGGAAATCCCCAGCTAAGGTAAGACCTCAGAAGAGAAATCCAGGCAGCCGAATATGGCCTTTGGAAAAAGCCAAAGTAAGATATAAAATGATGGAATACAGTGTTTCGAGAACCCCTGAACTGCCTCGATTAGCGGAAATCCCCTGCTAAGGCAAGACCTCAGAAGAGAAATCCAGGCAGCCGAATATGGCCTTTGGAAAAAGCCAAAGTAAGATATAAAATGATGAAATACAGTGTTTCGAGAACCCCTGAACTGCCTCGATTAGCGGAAATCCCCTGCTAAGGCAAGACCTCAGAAGAGAAATCCAGGCAGCCGAATATGGCCTTTGGAAAAAGCCAAAGTAAGATATACAATGATATAATACAGTGTTTCGAGAACTCCTGAACTGCCTTGATTAGCGGAAATCCCCTGCTAAGGCAAGAGCTCAGAAGAGAAATCCAGGCAGCCGAATATGGCCTTTGGAAAAAGCCAAAGTAAAATGTAAAATAATATAATACAGTGTTTCGAGAACCCCTGAACTGCCTCGATTAGCGGAAATCCCCTGCTAAGGCAAGAGCTCAGAAGAGAAATCCAGGCAGCCGAATATGGCCTTTGGAAAAAGCCAAAGTAAAAAGTAAAATAATATAATACAGTGTTTCGAGAACCCCTGAACTGCCTCGATTAGCGGAAATCTCCTGCTAAGGTAAGACCTCAGAAGAGAAATCCAGGCAGCCGAATATGGCCTTTGGAAAAGACTAAAGGAAAAAAAGGAACACGATGTAACAACAGATGGCGAGATGGGCAACCGTTGCCATGTAATTATGCAGATGTAGATGAATAGTCTTCTAGAACCCCTTTGTGGAGCGGAAACCCTCAGCCGAACAAAAACTGAATGTGGTATGTGGAAGCGGAGCAAGCAAAATGGATGTTTTCAGTGTGTTAAATATTTCTGAACTTCGTTGACCGATGCCAAGCTTTACAAAGTAAAGGTCCTGGCATCGGACCGGACAGGTATCGCGTCAATTTTCGTAGTTCCTTGCAGAGTGAAGTCCTCCAAACGAAATGATCAGTCGAGTGTCATACTAATTGTTGTTGGTTTATATCCTATTATACGTTTATACGGTTTGTACCTTGGGTGTAAACAAGTGGATAATGCCCGCAGAAGAGCCTTTTAGCAGCAACCCTCTCACAAAGAAACATGCTAGCACAAGGTAGGGAAAGGTTGCCGTGAAATAAACCACCTAAAGGAAAGAAATAGAAGATTAGGATCTTGTAAACGTTTTCTCATTACAGCGCTAATTATATTACCGTGAACATCTAAAAGATGTCTGGAATGTTTATTGTGTTGTGTCACACCACAGAAACCACATGCGAGATCTTCAAACCATAGAAACCACATGCAAGATCTTCACACCACAGAAACTACATGCGAGATCTTCAAACCATAGAAACCACATGCGAGATCTTCAAACCATAGAAACCACATGCAAGATCTTCACACCACAGAAACCACATGCGAGATCTTCAAACCATAGAAACCACATGCGAGATCTTCACACCACAGAAACCACATGCGAGATCTTCAAACCATAGAAACCACAGGCAACGAACCGTTTTCTGTCGGCCAAGGAAAAAATTATTTTCGTTAAAATTGAGTCTTTTTGCAAGTAAATAATTACTTTTCCTTCCCATTTGTTTACAGTATGTGCTATAATAGCTAATTACAGTAAATAAGTAAATAAAGAAATCACAAAGCCGATATGCTGGTTGTGGTTACAACACAAACATTCCAAACATATTTTTGGTGTTAACGGTAATATAATCAGCGCTATAAAAACTGAAGTATTCAAGAATCAATTATTACAATGAGCCAACTAGTACTCACGGGTACTGCGCATAAGAAAAGCTACTATTGAGAGCAAAACTAACATCCTCCACTGGCTCATAGTATCAATAGTCTCAATGTGACAACTCTCACTGATACAGCGGACAAGTAGAGCTACAATGCAGAGGAAAACTGAAATCTCCCACCAACAATTTCGCATAAAAACCCTAATCAACACCATCACACATCAACACCTGGTATTATCGTAATCATCAACGTTAATCTTGACGTCATCGTATTTGACATCATAAACCTTAATATTACTGTAATAATCAACGTAAACCTTTATATCATTGCAATCATCCTCACTCCCCATAATTGTTTCTATCACCATCGACATCACCATAATCATCTTCACCGTAAACGTTATCATCAACACCATCACAAACATTGTTACCATAAACTGCTTTTACCTTTCCTGAGGACTTTATTCCCTTGAGAATACAAAGAAAAGACAAAATCCAGGCGACGACCAAACAAATTGCCATCTTCCAATTGAAGCTTAGGGGATCATCAATACTATTGGCGTGCTGCAGGGCTTCACGATGAAAGAAGTACGCTGTGGGACTGCTTTTACTGCATTCGCTGGCATTAGGGAAACAAAACGAAATTAATCAGCGGGCATTTTAAACGCCTTGGTTGCAGAGTTCATCATCTTTTTTGAAAAAGAACGAAGGGATGAAGGTCTGCCTTCTAGACTTAAGAGCGTCAATACTTATGCCCCTTAGAAATTATGATAATTCATGTCATGGAACACCACACATTTAAAGAGACTCCTACAATAGACCAGTTTACAGTTCCTGAAAGGTAACCAAGCATCTACATGAAACTGAGGCTTAGGGTGACCTGGCACGGTTAGAGAAGTGAAAATTCTTTCTTATGATATTTATTTCCACTTCTCTAACTGTGTCAGGTCACCCTAAGCCTCAGTTTCATGTAGGTGCTTGGTTACCTTTCAGGAACTGTAAAACGGTTTATTAATTTCCGCAATAAGAAGATTTGCTCATTATATATAACGGATTGAGGAAGATATCCAAATGAAAAACTTCAAGTTTTAGTCAAATAGATCAATGAACGATAACTACGTAGGTTCCAAGGAAGTTACACCAGTGGACAGCTGTTTCGCTCTTATTACAGTTCGTCAGCACTGCATAGCCCGCTGCTTATGATAGACGTAATATCTTCGTAAATTCCTACACGGACCAAAAGTGTATTTAAACCTAAGTCACCACATTATAAGTGTGGGACCTTTTGCTGCGATCTTAACATAACGTAGTTTAACGGAATAATCTTCAACAGAACATCAAGAGAAATTATTTATACCCCTTCTGGGTCATCAAAGAATACCAAGGGACAAAAATCTCATTTGTATCTGTTTGCGGCTTACGCATGCGTAGTTATTGTTCAAATTGATCGACCTTAGAATAAAATTATATTACGTCATGACTTTTACAGCTCAAGGCTTGTGTGAAGATAACCAAGGTTAGTGGCAAGTGTATAAGAGCATAACAAATAAACTTGCTTCATATTACAAGTAAAAAGTGCTTTCTGGTATAAGAGGAAAGACAAAATTAAGAAAACAAAAGTTTACAATTCTAAACAATACCTTGGAATAACTGTTGCAGTCGTGTTTGTTATTAAATCAGTCACAGTTGCCTTCGGACAGCGAGCCCACGGGAGCGGAGACTGGAATGAGTTGTAAAAATAATATAGAACCCAGGCGATCACGACGTTATAGTAACTACCAACAAGAATACAAACTATTGTCGAGGCAATCCCTACCCCACCAAGGTAGGGAGAGACTGTGCTCCACACTCTGATTGAACCTTGCTGTAGCCGCTGACCGATACTGAGTTCGAGAAAGAACATAGGAACGCCTTCAATGACCAGCATCACGAAGTATGGAATCAGAAACGCACCTACAATGTCAGAAAGAAGATATTCTATTAGAAATGAACATTGATAACATTAAGGCAGACATTGGACATAGTCTAACCTTTATTTAATCGTATCAAATGGATCAAAAGTGCATGAAACAAAAGATATCATAGCATTGAAGAACATCATCAGTCAATATTCATAAAGATATATCTTATATTTTTATTAGTATCCCGTACAGGGGAAGAGACAGATTCTCATGCGTATAACATTATAGGAACGGAAGATAAGCGTCGACTTCATGGGACAATTGGCTTGTAAATAGTTTTCAATGATAAGTTTTTTGTCTTGATATTGAATTATAAATCTACAAAAGCGGGTTGGAACCGCTCACACTGCACTTCTAAAGAATTCTTGTTCGTTGCTTTTAATCATCGATAGATATATATTATAGACTTTAAGAAACATTGACAGTCAATTTCATTGACTGTTTGTTGAGGAACAGCTATAGCTATTGTTTCAAATCTGCCGTCGACTGTTTCAACTGGCAACGACTGGTGACGAAAAGAAATTGAATCTCCTGCATGTGTCTTTCCAAAAATGACAATGCTCTCAAGTTTGTGACAAAACCTAGAGCAACATTATTAGTGCTTTGATGAAAGCAATGCTGCATAATAGATGTCAATATTCAGTGTCTGAATAAAATAAAATTTGCCGTGACAACATGCCAAGAAAGTTAATAAAATGACAGCGCTTAGTAATTACATTAAACTCGACGAAATTCGGACAATCTAAATTCGGGATATTAATCATCCCAATAATTTTAGCGTCCAAAATTTTTTTGAGAATCCGAAAATTTTTTCGATTGGATATAGACAGTCGACTTATTCTTTAGGGACAGAAACGGACAATTTGTTTATATTTCCTCGCAAAAATAATTAATGAACTTGTCCGAAAATAAATTGTCCGAAATTCTTTTGTCTCAAATTTTTTGATGTTAAGTTAATGTATAAAATGATAAATTTTAGTTATATGTCTATGGATAATTATTTTTTTGAGCGAAGGTCAGAATAACGTATCAGTCGTTAATATCCAGTACAAAATGATGCAACTGATGTAATCCATATGTGAAAGTAAAACTATACACTGGCTGTCCTGAGAGGAGTACAGGACTGTATTGAAAAGAAAAAGAAAGCAAACGGCGGTTACAAACATAATCAAAAGACAATTTATGTTATAAAACATTATATTATAAAACTTAACGTTTTGTATGCTGCAATATACATCTTCAGAATACTCATATGTAACAATCCAACCGTCACTTCTGACGATGTATGTTGCAGCATACGAAACGTTAAGTTTTATAATATAATGTTTTATAACATAAGTTGTCTTTTGATTATGTTTGTAACCGCCGTTTGTTTTCTTTTTCTTTTAAAACTAAAATGGCCTAAGAACAAATTAAAATATTTATGAGGTCTGTATTGCTTTACTTTATCATAGTTTTGTTTACCCGTATTTTTTCTAGATTATAGTATTTTATTTGCTTCTAAATCACATAGCGAACGTTGTTGGCGCAGTTGGTAAGATCTCTGCTTTCCAGTAACAAGGTCCCTAGTTCCATCTCGGCACTTTGCCGAGGTTCGTTATTTGTGTAACCTTCTTTTCTTCCCATCCTTCCGGAGTAGGTAAATGAGTACCAGCATCTGCGCTGGTGTTAGTGGATTAGTGTCCCGTCCAGGGGGAGTCAAAGTCTCTCATCCGTTTAACACTACATAAATCGGAGATAACTGCCGGCCTATATGGCCACTTGACTCGTAAAAGGGTTTAGTTTTTAAATCACATTTTGTTTCGGAGTTTGACGTATTATTTTTAGATGTAAACATATTTTAGTCTAGTCGCTGATGTCAACTTATAGTCATTATAAGCTAATTTTTTTTACTAGGCAAAGGTTAAAATTTTGAGATCTAAAACTTGCAATTGTTCAGTCAATTTAATTTTGTTTACTCAGCCAATTAGGTAGCCACTAAAAATAGAATGTCGACTAGCAAAGATGAAATATAGTTTCTAGTAGTCATTTCATTTAAATACCTTTTGCCAACAGCAATCACCATAGCATTAATTACGGAACAGACATTGCTAGACGTTTACTGTCTTGACTAGGTACAACGGCTTTGTTTTTATAAGAACAACGATGCTCGTATTGGCCGAAAATTAAGAACAACTTAAACACAAAGCACCCTGAGGTTGAAAAAAAAGTGACTCACTGAAATATTTCTATTTCAAACTTTTAATTCTGAATCTTCAAACAGCTCACAGATACAAGAACAAATTGAGTCTGAAACACCCCAGAAGTTTGTGTCTCGGTAAATCTTTCTAAAACGAAGGTTTAGTTTTAAAATAGAAGCAAAAACCGGCTATTCTTTTGTTTCAAGAGAGCGCGCAGTTAATATAAATGATCTATGCCTTCTAGCCACCAGGTCCTCTGCTTGATCCCGCTTTTGTTTTTTCGCCTGTGCTGACTCATCTTTTCATTCATCTGAGTTCCAGGGTCTCGGCCGGGAGCTAACCGGCCGTCGATGGAATAGTGTCCAATCTCGTTCCCAGAGGCACGATCCTTGTGGTCAGCGCCACGAATCGAGAGCTGACCACAAGGATCGTGGCTCTGGGAACGAGATTGAATAGTGTCCTGCAACCTCGTACCCAGGGTCTTTTCGGGATCCTCGGCACGAGGTTGAGTGTCCCGTCCTGCGGGAGTTAAAGACTCTCATCTGTTTAACACTACGAAAACCAGAGTAAAGCGTTGTCTACATGGGCCACTTGAATTGTAAACGATTCTGAAGTTTTGTTTGAAGACAAAGTTTTTTTAAAGCATGTAGTAAAAAAGCGGTTTTTGTTTTTGACACTGATGAGATAAAAAGATTTATTTGACTTTGAGTTCTGCTCAGTTATAATTTTTCAATGCAAAGGTTCTATTTGATTTTGTTTAATTTCTAACGCTGTAATCCTGCCCACGAAAAGAATTAGGGTATTAAAATTTATCATTGCTCAGCTAAAAACACGATATCTTTGGTTTTGATTCATTTTCCACTGAATATTTGGCTCACTCAAGTTCGATCAAATTAAAGCATTTGAAAATACGAAAGATAATACTTAAATGTTCAAAATTTATGCATGGTGTCTTGTTTTTTGTTCCAATAGTACTCTCAAATATTTTATGTTAACTTAACAATGTTATTGTAGTCAATAAACATACAAGCATGTTTTTGTTACTATTTACCGTAACAATTTACAACTGAAGTTATCTAAAAAATAATTCACTCTAACGAAGGTCTTCAGTCCGGAGCGTCAGTCACAAACTATTTTTTCTCACTACGGTGAGCTGCGGTGCAAAATTTAACCATTTGTAAAACTGTCTCTTTAATTTAGAAACACCGACTCAGCATCCGTTTTCAATTTAAAAGAACATAATTGAACTAGCTGCCACCCATTGTTAGCTTGTTAAAATTGTTAATATAGATATATTATGTAAACATGTCGTTCTTATTCTTAACCCTTTTACTCCCAGTCAATTATCAACACTCAACTTCTCCTTACATAACAAACACAAAATAAGACATTTGATAATAAGAAAATGAGAATTGATCAAGCAAAGCAAACTACTGAAGATTAAAAGTGAAATTCTCTTAAACTTGTTCATTGAAAAGTAAGGTCTCAAGTTGGGAGAACTTAACAATTCAACTGGCAGTGAAAGGGTTAATTACGCGCTTTTTAACATCAGAACCAGAAAATTTTGCCGATTCTTGCTCATAATTTTGTGTCCGTGTGTTTCAGCCTAAATTTGTTTCTAATTTATTCTTATTTCTGTAAGCAGTTCAAAATGATGAGAAATCAAACAAAAAGACATGAAATATTGAAAAACAACGCCAAGCGTTTGTATTGCAAGGATATCTCTCCATTACATGAATACATGCATCATTTGAAACAATATAGTGATACAAGAATTAATGGATACCATGATTTTGTGTTTTACTATGCAGTATATTCATAGTTTTCAACAAGAAATATTTTACATTTTTTTCAACCTCTGCATGAGGTTGCTCTTAAAATCTTCTTAAAAATTAAAATTCAAAGCTAAAATCAAATAAAAAACAAACGTAAAACAAATTGAAATACAATCTAAATAAAATGAGAATTACATAAATAGGTTGAAAATTGATGTAGCAGCCCTCGGCCACCATATACCTCCGCCATTTTTTTGGCACAGCCAAGGAAACCGCCAGATATTTCCCAAACCAACTGCGAACCCAATCGCTGCTAAGAGAAATTGAATTTTGTTGTCCCACAGTGGTCGTTCTTCGACTTTAACAACGCAAGTCTTCTCTGGCTGTTCGTGGTCTTGTAAAATTGGCGATGTTGAATTCACTGGCTTCCCGTTTACTTCGGAGTCCTTAATCGTAGTCAATTTGTAAACGGACATTTTTTTATATGATGTTCTCAAACTATCATAAAAGAGTAAAAAATATTAGAAGGCTTTTATAATCACAAGTAAGTTGTACTGAAAATAGAATTAAACTGATTACAGTTTTAAAATTTGAAAGCCTGCGTAAATGAGAGTAAAATTGGTGTATCAAATTATGATGAGTCGCGACTATGTTTTTTTTTCAGAAACAGTCAGTAAACACAATCTGTTAAAAATCTACTTTGCTTTTCGATTGAAAATTTTCAATTTCCTAGATACGATTCAAACTATTGTCTTTATGATCTTTTTAGTGTTTTAGTGATAGGACTTGTCTCTTGATCGTTGTTTTTTAAAAATCTAAAGCACTATTCACCGATTCATAATCATAAACAGTTGCAAGATATATCATTATATGAATGAAATTCATCTTACCGAAATGGTCGAGTTCCCGCAGACGATGTATGTGTACCGGTTCAGAAATCACACAGTTAATATATATGGATATATATGGTAGTAACTATCTACTCTGGAGTTGCTTATGCAATTGTAAACAAAGATGATGAAATCATAGAATGGCCGACCAATCACGGATGAAAACGTTTTACAAGAGTTAATTGCGCTGATACATTTATTATATATTACATATATACAACTGTGAAAGGATTCTGAATTCGCTTCTCGTAAACTATCAACGAATATTCAAAAAGACACAATTTTTGAATTACTAGCTAAAATCCGATTGATTAGCCGATTTTTCAACAAAAATTATTTTAAGGCTTTTAAGCTATAAAAACTTATTCTTTGACTGAGAGCATTTTCAATTTATTTATGGTTGTTCCGCGTCGGGTTATTCTTTGTTATGAAAATGTGGAACTAATCTTTTAATTGTTGTTTGTTCATGCCTCTGCTGAATTCGAACGATCAAAATCTCGCCACAAAAATTTCCAGGATCAAGAATACATTTTATTTGCCGTCAAGATTGCTAAGCCGGCCAAGAGAAGGCTTTCAAAGGCTTTGTTCTTGTCATTTCAATGGATTGACAACATGTGTTAAAATGGTCAATACTGTGGTACATTTTAAAAATAAATCTGCTTTTCACGTGTTCAAAGCATGTCAACTCGGAAACTGCGGCAAAAAACAGCTGCGTATTGCATGCTTGTGTTACAATTTTCCTGTTTCCGCTTTTCAGAATCATTTACCCAGCGAGCCAGATTTGAGAATATATTGAGTTTTTCGCCTTTACAATATTCTTTAAAAGATCCTAGAAGAACCAAACGATTGATTGTTTTAGAAATACTGGTAATTTTTGTACATTCGTTTTTTCATAAGATTAAGAATATTGTTTTTCGGATCGAAGTTGGATTTTTTCCTTTTTCGGCCAGTTGAAAATATGAAAATATTTTCATAAGTATTATTTTTAGTTTCGGGAATATCATGACACGGAATTTCCGTTTTTAAAATGATTTGGCGCTCGATCTTTTTTTCCCAAGTTTATCTTTGTCTTTGGTACCAAAAAAGTTCTTAATTAAAAAGTAAATGGATCTGCTTTTGGGGATTAGAAAAATAAACAGCGGTAAGCTAGTTTGGGCTGCGTCGATCGGTGCCTCTAAAGAAGCAATTTGGTAATGAAAATGTTAATTATACACCGTAAAAAAAGAAATACTTACTGACGTTTCGGACGTTTATAGTCCTTCGGCGGAGAAGGACTAACGTCCGAAACGTCAGTAAGTATTTCTTTTTTACCGGTGTAGAATTTACATTTTTATTACCAAATTGTTTTTTTGGGATTAGGTTACAATTGACAATATATGTAGCTGCAATAATTTTTTTTTTTTTCAATGATACATGCAAATTATATTCTTAACAAAATTCCAACGACAGCATTATTCTTATAATATTTTTTAAATTTGGCCATTTCCAGTCTCAATATTCTTACAAAGTAAATAATTGGCAGGTCATGCTTGTTTCCATCGAACCTCGATGGTCGATCTTCAGTTGGGTAGAGTAACTTAAAATTTAAAATATTTAGATTCCTTCTTATTTGAAGCTACAACCTACGCCCGCCCACACAGGTTTTAAAAATAGTTGAAAACGCGATGGTGACGGTAATTTATTTATCTTTTATTTATTTATTCGCTTTGCTGTTAACAAAATATAATTATACAGATAATAGGTAGTACACAGTTAACAATACAGAAAAAAATAAGAAATACCGCGGCAAGGCACCCACAACAGCCATGTAGCCAATTACTGTGGACCCAGATTTTAAGTTAAATTAAAAGGAACTAAGATTAAAAATTATTAATTAAAAGTTAGAAACAGCAAGAGAGTTTATTCATAAGATTGTGTGTTCTATTACATGATCTAGGCAGATTGTTTTCCATGTACGAGGATTATCAGGATCATACGTATATTGAACGGGAGGCAAATAATAATCAATAATTAAAGAGCGCTGAAAGGTGCGCAGAGTTGGGGTGTGAGAAGTTAGCGAGAACGTTCCATGTTTGTATTGATCTGTTAAAGTACGATTTTTGGAAGGTGGAGGTCTTGCATCTTCTAATATAAAGTTTTGGTCGGCTGGAGCTATTTGATCTTGTGGCATGGGTGGGTAGCGTATCCTATAGATGGGGACGCACGAGCGCAAGATACATTGTTCTTCTTACTGACTGATGTTACGTATGTCTTTGATATTTCTCCTTAGAAATGCAAGCGCTCGGATGGCCTTGTTGCACTGCTAGCTGACTTGATGGGAACAAGCGAGGCTGTCATTCACCCAAACTCCGAGATCTTTCTCCGTGTTGGCGGTCTGTAAGGGAGAGTTGTTAAGAGTGTAGGTACTTGTGATGGGTTGACGGGTTATTTGCAACGCCTTGCATTTTCCCTTGTTGAATAGCATGGTGTTCGATGAGGCCCAGGTGTTGACGCTGTTTAAATCGCTTTGTAGGCTGGTAATATCGTCGAAACTGACGGGTTTATACAGTTTAGTATCATCTGCGAAAATTTCTGACGAAGTGTTTCAATTGTTGGTGAAAACGAAAACATATGTAGAAAACCGTCTGAGACATCAAATTATTCATCAATATTGTTATAATATGATAGTTTAACTAAAGGTATACAAGGGTGAAGCTGGTATATTTATACTTAACCCCGATAATTCGAAGTATTTTTGGTTTCATTTTACACTTGGAACAGGGTTAAAAAAAGAAATTTTCACGAGCCAAAAAATCAGCATTTCACGAATGATCAAACAGTAAGAAATGGAAAATAATATGTTCAATTTATGTTTCTCGGTCAATCAAAACGGTCAATTCTCGTTTCTCAAAATAACTCTTTTACTACGCCCTGTTTGAATTATCGGGGTCAGTTTAACCCTTTCCGTCCCAGTCGGTTATCAACACCCAACTTCTCCTTACATAATACATACAAAATAAGATGTCTGGTAATGAGAAACTGAGAATCGATCAAACATTGAACTTGTCCAATGAAAAGTATGGGCTCAAGTTGGGAGAACATAACTGTACAATTGGGACTGAAAGGTTTAAAAACTGAGTGCCAACTTGGTATCTCGGATGACACGCTTTCTCTTACTCAAAGCTAAGGGCCTGTTCACATGAGGCGAGATATCTCGGGGGCTAGGGATAACTCGGTCCTCCGAGATATCTCAGGCCGAGCCAAGTTTCTCTACATTTACTTTATGTTCCAGCCATTCCGTTCACATGAAGCCGAGACAACTCGGGGGTGCGAGATATCTCGGTCTGGAAGGTAGGGATAACCCTAGGGGTAAAGTTGACTCGGTCCATGTGAACGATTCACACCGAGATATCTCGGTGGTTAGGGACAACTTCGTTGATCGTGCGCATGCTATTCTATCAAAACGAGACAAGACTGCGGTTAATTAACAACATTAACCGAGACATTTCGGGGTCAACTTTTCTCATGTGAACCAGGGACAGTTTCATCCCTAGAACACCGGGGTAACCCTATCCCCCGAAATATCTTGCTTTCGTGTGAACAGGCCGTTAGTAAATTTAAGAAAGATTCATCACTGATACGTCATACACATTCACTTCCGTATATGTTGTAGTAAAGCTCGCTTTGCAATTCGCTCAAAAACAATTGAAATTAAACACCATCGTCTTTAAACCAATTGCAAAGCGAGCTTTACTGCAACATAACCGGAAGCGAAAATGTACAAAGTATCAGTGTCTCAGGAATCTCAAGGTTCAAGTTGCATTGAAATCCCTCAATTATTGGTCATAATACACACTTTCTTTTTATAAGAACGTCATATTTTTCGACTGAGGCTGAACGTTTTAAAATATTTTCGGTGTATCAGACTCAAATGTTCTTTTAAAAACATCATATAAAGATATTTTTACTACTGAATTTAGACAATATGAACAATGCGTATGTGATACATTTGTGTATACATTGATTTGTACACGTGCTTTGTACTGTATCGAATTTTAAGATACACTTGCTGGTACGAGATAAAACCTTTAAGTCTGATGTAAAATTGTTATCTGTAAACTTTAGTCAAGAAGCCCAAGAAAAATTTTCAATAACACCGTATGAGTTATTTCATCATACACTTTTTTTTATGAAGAACCAGTAAAATTTTACCCAGGCTCAATGTTCTTATTTTTTTCAACAATTTGAGGCTCAAAATGTTCTTATTTTGTTCTTAACTGCAATAAAT